>CABEEJ010009957.1:0-16180 GCA_901482245.1 Timema douglasi
AGACCATTCAAGAATTACGTAAGGACTTTTTGGGTGGGGGTGACCAGATATTTCTTATGTTTTCGTGGGGGTGGGCAGAATCCACCTTTACTAGGGATTTTATCAATATTTATGATGTGAGAAAATCTAGAAAAAAACCACTTTTACAGACGCGCAGTCAAAAAGGTTGCACCTAACAATGTCAAATGGCATTGAAGCATAGCCTATAGATGTACACAGTTATACATAGCTATAAAATGTCATTTATTTATGATGTGTTACACCTAATTTTACTGCGATAAGTATTCTATGATTTTACATCACCAATCCTTATGTCTAAAATAATATAATTTACCAAATCATAAGAAAATTATGTAAGATCGGTGAGGAAAGAGGGGGGAACGAAAACTCTTACAATCCCTTAAGTAGGGATATTTGGGGGGGGGGGGGGGGGTCAAAATAGTGAAAATAAATCCTTACGTAATTTATGGACAGCCCCCTCTTGGTTTTATAACAATATATTTCAAGTAAAGGTTTTTTTTTAATTTTAATTTTGTTACAACCTTACAATAATGAGTTATTTCGTGTCTCAAATATGTGCAAAGATATGATTAAAATTGGCAATATATGCTTATATAAATTACCCTTAAAATTATGTTCATGGGATGCTTAGTTTATAATGATAAACATTGCCCAGATACGAAATTTAATAAAAACCGATAAGAGTAGATTTCGAAATACAGTGAAACCTGCATTAAATGAAATTGCAAGGGTCCAAAATATTTTCCGCTAAATCCCAGTTTCCGTTTAATGAAAGTGCACTGTAAAATTAAACCAGGGACATGCACCGTACTCATTATTCACAATATAAATGAACAGATGAACACATTAAACTGAACAGGAAACATTACTCACTTTGTCTTTATTTTCTCCAGTAGACAAGCAGAGTTTTCTGTACAAAGTGCACTCTTCTGGCTGCCTGACTTTCGACAAATACTTTGGCCTGGGAAATCACACTACTACTACTACCACTACTACCACCACCACCACCACCACTACTACTACTATTATGAAAGTTGTAAATTAGCTTAGTATTTCATATACAAAAAGATTAAATTAGAAAAAAACTATTTTCAGTACTACCGATTGGTAAAATAATTTTACCTATATTATTAGATAAACTTAGCATCCAGTGAAAGAATATTTGTTTAGCACTGATTTTGAAACACAACAAGTTTTTGAGACGGTGTAATAAATTAGCCTGATAATTTATATTAATTATTAAATGTTTGATATCAAGGTCTGAATGTGAGTGTATATATGAATTAAGTTGTTAGGTTGTGTAAAAGGAAATGTATAAATAAAAACCCAAGCAGGGCTTATCACAATTTATTCATTTTATATGTAGTCATTTATATACTTGCGTTTCGTGTATAATATTCTCATTTAGGGAAAAAAAGATTTTTTTAAACATTTTATAATAAATTAATGGTATAGAACTGCGCACGTACTTTATCGCTATATTTTTTTAAAAACACGCAATATATGTAAAACGAAATAAGACACTAGCAAACCCAAGTAACAAGTATGCTATACCTACGTAAAATATGTTTTACTCTCGATTTCAAATTTTAAGAAGCTTACTTTTAAAGAATTAAAATCCTCATTTGTATATTTGTACCAATAAAAAGAGTTAATAATGGGTCCCCAATAGTCAACACTTTGTATTATAATTTTGGCTTTCGTTTAAAACTTTCGACATTTTATTAGGTGTTGCAAATCTTATGATTATCGAATCGCTATTAAATTCCTCATTTATAAATTTTGAGCAATAAAATATTAACTATTGACTCTAAAACGATATAGATAATTGCTGTACAAACATTTCCCCCAATAGGTTAAAGGGAAAATAACATCAAATTTTTGAGAGACTGCCTTATTTACCAAATCTATGGTATTAGATAAATTGCTTTGTTAAAACTTAAGGGGGAAGTCCCACCAAATATTTAATAAACGTGTACTACTAACCTCCTTAAATCTGATGGTGGTCATTATTTAATGGCTTTGTACATTTTTATCTTACTAAAATAAAGGTTGTTTGTTTCAACAAATTTAATTTTGTTTCTATAAATCTAACCATAAGAAGATATAAATTATTGAATTTAAACATTTAAAATATTTTTATGATGTTTCTTCCATGATTACGCCCCAAATATTTTTTCAAAAATTTTGATGTCTCTGTTTTCAAAAATAATGTTTCTTTGGCTATTTCCTGAATATTTTAAAATTTTCTTTAAAAAAATTAATGAATGACTTGAACAAGGGTCGTATTTAATGAAACTATATTTATTAATTAAAAATAAAATTAATAAACTATGTCAATAATTATTATTTCACCACCTCCATGTTTTTATACCCTTTCACCTGAACATTTCTCTGAAACAGCAAATCAAGTGTTGTATTTTTTTAAAGAGAATATCGTTGATTTTCAATATGAGTCTACCGGCCGGTTGCTGTGTGTCTCTCTTGAAGCCATTTCCTCCACCGTTCAACGACCCGCTAGCTACCTTCACAGTACCATGATGCTTTGTTTCGACTGACGTCCCAAACTGGTTTTCAAATAGGCACTGTTCAATGAGAATAGACCTAATATTTTTGTTGGTTTTTTTTATCTTAAAATGCAATATATTTTAAGTAGTATTCTTTTATATAATTAGTCTATGCGCGAATAGTTTGTTTTTCTTTTGTGTTGATATATTTGTGATAGTTTAAAAAATCTACCTAGTTTCACAAATAAAACTAGTTTGTGACTTCTGTGGGGGTTTCCGGGGTTCGATCCATCAATTTGTACAATATAAATAAATAGCTTTGGTTATTTGATTCTTAAATATGCAAGCCCTTACAATTATAATAATTGTACATGGGGCAGCGTTATCTGATAGCTTGTGATCTTATTCAAATTGAATATTTGTAGCCGACGTTTTCCACCCGTCTATCATAGACCCTGCCTTAAAACATGAGTGAAGAATGACCCTGGGTACGGGATGATTCCTGGAGAGCTCAGTGGTAGAGAATTGGCGTACTAATCCAAAGGGTCCTGTCTCTATTCCCGTGTCCAGGTGTCATTTTTCAATTTTCAGAATATGATATCAATTTCTGCCTAGAATGTTACTTTACAATGAAAATAACGTGTAGGTTTAACAATAATATTATATTAATCTATTTCTTCAAGGAATTACAAACAATAGACATTGGTTAACAAAATTAAAAATAAAACTTCCATGCGATCATGTTAGTAAAATTTTGTTCTTAGAAAAGAATGCTTTAAATTTAAATTGTATGTGTATTCTTAAAAATATTCAATAACATTAGTTTGATCTAGTCCTTTGTTAGTATGTTTAATTCCATTTCCAATTTATCTATTAAATTTTTATCCAGAGTAATTAATCATATTCTAAATATTAAAAGAGAAATATACTAACTCTTTTCATAAATTAATTAGACAATTGCCTTGTATTCAAAATATAATAAGAGTTTTTTTAAATCAATATTTTTTAATAAAGCGCATGTGGTGTTTTTGGGGCTGGATAGAATTATAACCCTGCCTTAGAAAACTCTACTTGGTTTAATTATTAGCGATTGTAACAAACAGCTATTGCATCCATATTATTTACGTTTACATTTTTATCTTTATTGTTAACTTATATGGTTGACGTGACTTGATCTGAAATTTATTTAATTTTATTATAAAACTTCTTTTTCAATTACACATTTACATACCTATGATACGTGTAAACAATAAGAAACCCCAAAAACGACATAACTCAGGATTTTAAGGAAATCTTATGGTGTTAGATTTAATTTCAACATTAGTTAATCACTAACTTCCAATACTCAAATTTAAATATTTTTAAAGATTAAACACTTTACAAAGATTTTGTTTATTAATAAATAGAGAAATGTTTAGTTTTTCATTGGTTTTATTTATAGTTCTTTCCCTAAAGCTAAAGGACTGAACTTTGTAAATAATCAGGGAATTAAACACACATGGAAATGTATTAACATTTTCACAATTGTTTGGTAAAGTATTGTAAAATGCTACTTATTATTATTCAAATTTTTATTGTCTTTAAGTCGAGTATACTCCAATTTTGATTGTAAGAAGATTAAATGATGGTCACAAACGTTAGTAAAACTACATTGATTTATTCATAAATCAAGTAGTGTGCTTTACATCTTTTACTTTCTATAGATATTATAAATAAGCTTACCTTTAAAATAATAACTAAGTAAAATCCCATCAACGTTGACCATATTTTGTATGTATTTATTTGTATTTTCTAAACCGGTTCTTTCTACAAGAATTAGAGTATAACTGGCCAAAATCATTGGGGAGTGGTTTTCCACTTCATAGATTTCACATTTCATTTTTTTGTCATTCTCGTCAGAAGAATGTTGGTGAATTTCCTATAAACGATCCTTCTTAATTTTAAATTATTTTAAGTAAAATACTTCTATATAATGTTAATGTAAATAAAAATTGTTTTTAACCAAAATAGTTTTAATTTGGTTTAGAATTATTATTAAAAATGTTTAAAAGATTTACTCTCATTTTAATTTATCAGACCTTTTATTTTAACGATTTACTTTGATAAACTTTTAAATATAAATTCAAATCTAATATACTTTTATTGATGATTAATAATATATTATATTGTACAAGTATTCAAACTGAAAGAATTTTGAATGAGCACTACAACAGATATGTAACATTTTGAAATAAAACCCCCACCCTTCCAAAAATGACCTAATAAAAAAGAGATAAACCAACCCTCTACTTTCATTGTCTCGGTATATTATGGTTTCCCGGTAGTTGGGCATTGTTGAGGGAATCTATTTTTGGAAAGAATTTATACTTGCCAGGGAGTCAACCTACAGGAACGAAATGTCTAGCTGTATACAAGTTGAATTAACAGGGTGGGAAATGGAATTGAAGTTCTCTACAAGCACGAAGCGTAGTAGATTTGAAACAAAATAGAATGTATTAGGGTTCCCCCTTAAGTATTAGTAGTGGGGTTGACCAGATAGTACTCTACGCTGATAGTACTCTACGCTGATAGGCTGAATTTGGTCACGTGACCACGCCCCCTCTTTCTCAGATTGGCTGTTGGCTTTCCCCCTCTCAACTTTCCAGTATTCCAAACTTGTTTATTTCGTCGAAACTTGTTTTTTATGTGTGCTCATTGTCTTTTATGTATGGGTAGGACTGGAATGGGTAATAGAGTTTATTTTATTTATTGTTATTTATTTATTTGTGTGGGAGTTTATTTTATTTATTGGAGTGCAGTCCAAGGTATCGGGCTATCCTCCCTTGGAATCACTGAATAGAGAGGCAACACGCAGCCCGAACCTTTCCCGACGGCCGAAGAGCGTAGTGTGAGAAATGTTTCTCAGCCGTAAGGCCCCCTTTCACTTCCCTCTCCCCTTCCACCAAGTCATGGTTTTTCCTGGAGTTGCAACACCTACCCCTTTCACCATCTATGTGGTAATGGGCTTTTTCCTGGTGATATTGCAACTAGAGATCATTGACCCAACTCTGGTAATGCACAATCTAGGGTCTCGTAATCCTCCACCACCACCACAAAATCTACTAAAATTGTTTTTATGGTATCGTCAGTCAATATGCGCGGGTGTAGGTATCAGCCATGCACCGGAGGAGGTAGGGATGTTCCGGTTCTGGTAAGGGAAACTATTGATAGTAACCCTCTTCGAACCCCGACCTCCACTGTTGGGGATACACGCACCATTTCTGGCTTAACATGTAGTAGGGATGATTAAGAATATGATCCAGAGGGAGAAATACCGGTAATTTACACGACGGGGATTCGATTTTAACATCCCCCTTTCATCAGCCGGCCAGTATATTTTGAGTGTGACACCTGGGACCATTCAACCACTGGATCGGAAGCCAGTGTACCATAATATTAAATATATGATTAGTCATGGACTAAACTATAGTTTTGATCCATACAATTTTAGCTTGCCTAAAAAATTTTGAAAAGATTTTATAATGTATGTGTCAATTACTAACCGTTTAACTAAGTTGGATGCGCTATACACCGATTCTAACATATATATATATAAGGTCTTAGAAGACTGATTAGGTATGTTTTCAACAAAAAAGTAAAAGATAAGTTGACAAATTTGTTGCATAGTAAGTTTTTATTAATACAAGAGATATTTAGGAAATTTGCAAAATATAGCCTTAAAAGGCCTCAAGAATAGCCATATAATATATCATTAACAAAATGTGTTGTTTTTTCCCGGTTTAACAGCATACCTTTTGTAACACTACACAAGACCTTGGTGAGGTAGATCCGAGCAGTGAAGGCAATACCGGTCGAGCAGGTCCATCAGGTGAAGTCAAAACCGGTGAAGCGGGTCCGGCCGGTGAAGGATGGACCGGTTAGAGCGGGGGTCCCGGTCGGTGAAGGCAGGACCGGTGGAGCGGATGGTTCAGCTGGTGAAGGCAGGACCGGTGGAGCGGGTGGCCCGACTGATAAAGGAAAAGCCGTTGGAGCGGGTGTCCCGGCCGGTGAAGACAGGATCGGTGAATCGGGTGGCCCGGCCGTCGAAAGCAGGACCGGTGGAGGGTTGGGCCCGTCCGGTCAAGGCAGGACCGGTGGAGTGGGCGGATCATCTGGTGAAGGCAGGGCCTGTGGAGTGGGTGGCCTGGCCGGTGAAGGCAGGACTGGTGGAGCGGGCGTCTCGGCTGGTGAAGGCAGGGCCAGTGGAGTGGGCGGTGGCCCGGCGGCAGGCTGGATGGTCCCGGGTGGGACAGTCGAGGACGAGAGAAGGGACCAGGCGGCCTCAGCTCTTTATTTACATTAAATATACAGTAGGTCAAATACATCAAGAGGTACATCATCTATATCTAAGATGCCGGCTGTGCGGGCTTCTTCGTGGGAGTATTTGTAGTACCGCTCTCTAATGTGTGTCTGCCGGGTTAAACACGCTCCTAATACAGAACACGTCCCAGCTGGTGTCCATTATTAGGTTCATTATGAACAGGTGCTGTTTGCGGATGCCAGGTGTTGTATAGCAGAGTCCTTTGCCGCTCACGATTGAGAAGTAGGTTGCTGAATAGTCCACCCCAAGGTGCGCTGCTGTTGGCGGTCTTTCACGTAGTTCCCATCGCAGGGCCACCAGACCGGCTACCTCGTCCTGGTTGATTTCCATCAGGTTCAGGAACCGTTGCACCATCGCTTTGTTGTTCTCCAGGTTTACTCCTGCCAATGACCAAGGGGTTGCGTCTGCGAAGATGGTATGCACGCGTGCAGGTTTTTCTTCTCCCCATCGGCAGCGGACCCATTGTGGTAATAGGAGCAACATTCTCACGACGCCCGGGCATCTTCATTTTATATATCCGCGCCGTATTATAGCCCGGCCACCTGAGATTGTGGCTGAGCCATGCCACGTATCTGGCAATGCATAGGACGTCTGCGTCACTGGCTTCCGTGACGTGTTTCAGCAATGTCAGAGCCTTCCTGTGGGTCGGCTCATTCAGGGAGAGGATCCTATTCCACGTATCTAGCAGTAGTCCCAGGTATATCTGCTTCTTTTCGGCTCTGCTTAATGATTTTTCCGTATTTATGGAGAATCCCATTGTTTCCAGCAGGCCGGGTATGTGCTGGAGCTCTTTCTCATCCGTACTGTAGAATAGGAGATCGTTGAGATATGCGATGCCCCTGGTCCCGGGTACCCATTCCTCCAGGGTGCGGACCGCTTCGGTGGTAATACGCTGTAGGATCGTCGGAGCAAAGGGGTGACCTATGGGTAGCCTGGTGACGGCGTACTTCTGCCTCCTGAAGTATACTCCGATGGTTCTTGACGTCTCCTGGTTGATGCCCACATGGTGGAATCCGTTGACTAAATTCAACTTCCACAACCAGGAGTCGGCTGGGATGTCTTGTAGCGCCCGTCAGGCCATGAGCATGGAGAACCTGGGTGTTCCGAAGTACACCGTCCAGGCTGAGATGTCTTGAATAACCTTGATGGTTCCATTGGTCTTGGGTATCGCGTACAACAGAAACGCGCGGCCGTCTTTGTCATCTTGGCGGAGCCATCCTTTGCTGATCCAGCTCTCGACGATCTCTACCATACGGGATGTGTTCTTTGTACGTTAGAAGGTTGCTGGAGCCTCGGCAGGTTGTGGCAGGCGCACCCCTCCTTCCAGGATCTTGACTATCCAGACTATCGGTTGCAGGGTCTGCACTTGGGACATTCGATAGATGGAGTCGCAAACACGGAGACACGGCACGTCTTCTTCGTCCAGTAGGCGGATAAACTGCAGTACCAACACGTGGCAGATGGATGGTTGGTCTCCTCCTAACGATATGTCGTCCTCTTCTATCACGTCTGAAGGAATCGAGTCTCTTATCACCAGCGCACATTTCGCAGTTGGTGGTGTGTCCTGGACCTCTTCCTCCTCTTTGATGTTGATTACAAGCATTTCGATCAGTTCCTCCAGGTTATTATAGTTGCCGGTGTCTGGTGGGGTATTCGCAGAGATCTCTATCCAGACTTCTAGTTGCTCTACTGTCGGGAGTTCTAGGCCCCATTTATCCTGTGTGAACAGTATTTCGGCTGCAGAGCTGTCCATGCCCACCGGTGATTGCTCTATCAATTCTGGACTGTTGGTGGCAGAGCTATTATCAATGCGCATCTCTTTTGGGTTCCAAACTTTTTGTATGTGCCAGATTTTCTATGAGTTCCTCTGATCCCAAGAACTCCAGGTCTTCTTCGTCAATTATTCCTTCGGTGACCTCTTCAAGCTAGGCGAAATCTTCCGCCACAGTAGGGCTCGTGAGTCCAGTCTCGCATTATGCTGTCTCGATGGCCTCCCGGGACGGGAATGATCTTTTGATACGTGCCATAAAGTGTAGAGTTGCTGTTGTTGCCCATCCCTCCTCTCTACCCACACTGTTGTGTCTCCTCCCCGCTACCTACTGGACCGAGCACCCCGGCTGGTGAAGGCGGGATCATTGTAGCCTTCCCTTTCAATAAGAACCACCCAGGCTGCTCCCAGACCCATCGCCTTTGCCCCGGCGTCGACGTTGGCGATCTAGATGTTCTCGACGCCGATTCATCTCTCGGTCTCTCTGAACAAACACGAACATACACACATCACTATTAGGATTTTATTAATACAAATAATAATCTAAATAAATTTTTAATACTTTGCTTAAATAATCAAGTGGTTGAAAATATGATTTTTATAAATGTATCCACATACTATATTATCGAACGTATTGTTAATATTTTTTCAACACTAATTAAATTTTCCGCTACATTCTTTTATTTTAGACTACATATTATCGTGTTATATGATTGAAGTCAGGACGCACATATATAAGGTGAATGTCTTCCTACTTATCTGAAGATATTGCTGGTAATTAATAGCAAGAATATTATTAAAGTATATTTTTGTAACGTGTCAATGTTAGAGACTCCAATCTCAGAACTGATCTCACCATGCCCATCATAAATTTGTTCTATTTCTCCAGGGCCAATACAATACTAACACCCTTAAATTACTTCCCAGATAATATTTATCTAACTAATTTATATTCATATTCTCTCTCTGTATCATCATTCAAATTGCCACGGATACTGGAGTTCTATCAAGATAATCTAAGTCGTGGTTGGCATGTCGGGCATTTCGGTTGCTACATCATCTACAGGAGATAACTAATGTTAAAACTAAGGAGATCCAACGAGCGAGCCTGGCCATAGAGGAGTGAAAGTGCCGGCACATATAGCCCCTTCATGATGATAGGTGTAACCAGCAAAACTCATGACACCGGTAGATTTCACCACTAACCCGTTTGCCAGGCAACGCGACGTTGGCATTTTGTTAAGTAAGCACTAACAATTTAAAATATGTGTTGTTTTAAAATTTTGCCTGTCATTTACACATGGTTCTAATATCCGCTCACTTACTCATGTACCTAAAATAATTTTATATAGCTAAATAATTTTTTTAAATCTTGATTGACTCTATTATATCCTCCTATTGATATAAGAAACTTGGGTTTGATTAGAGGTGAAGGAGAGTTAGCATATTTGTGAGTCTACGATGGCTCCTTTAGACTTCTATATATCTATTAAAAATTAATGATCTAACCCAGTGGTTCTCAAACTTCTTAGTCACGTGGACCCTATAACAATGCAAAAGATTTTTAGAAGACACCTTGATGTAGGATAAAAATAATTATATGTATAGTATATTATAGGGATGGATAAATTTTTAGTGCAAAAATAATAACAAAATAAGGCAAAATAAAATAAATGTACACTTTTATAAAAAATATACATTTTAATTAGTGATAATTAAAATATAATGAATATATGTATTATATTTGTAAATTAATAATTAATGATAATTTATGTGAAGAATAGAAATAAATTTTGATTCAATACTAAGACGGATTCATATAGATTTTTTTTTCCATAAACAGCGGTAAAGGCTTAATCGCACAAATAATTTGTTGGATATTTCTTAAAATGTTTCAGTTCTTTTTCTGGAAGTTCCTTGTGCTAGCTGACGAGAAAATTAAAATTGAAAGTGAATACCAAAATTCCCCTCTTAAAGACCCAAGCACAAGGGGTATGGCCAACTTTTAGGCCTCAATTTTTATGCCAGGCTTTAATATGGCATGGCATCTCCATTGTGTTTAGTGTACACCAGTGATTTACCATTTTATATTCAATTTTATTATAAGATCTAAAAAAATATAAAGGTATGTCGTGGATTCCCTGGATGATCTAGCGGACCCCTTGGACGAGCCTAGTAAACCCCACTTTGAGAATGTCTGATCTAAGCTACTATCACACGTAGAAGGCACTGTAAGCACTTTTAATAAATAAACAATCTAAATTTGTATACAACTTCTTCAGTACGCTTGACCAGGATTCCAGAACTCCGATATCTAAGTTACTTGCAAATTCAAGAAGACAAGACCCATTTGGCCGCTTGTCACGGGTACGATTCATTAAACCCTTACCTGGTGATGTGATGGTGCGGGACCCTCATCCAAGGAAGTCTCTAAATGAAACAAATACAAATATTTTTCTATTAGACACTTTGTTGACATCTCCAGTGTGTTATTGTGTTAATACACATTGATTCTAAATGAACGTATCACTTATGTATTAGATTCAAATAAACTTATTCCAAAGCCTTATGAATACTCGCTGAAAGGTTAACAATTCACAATAAAAAAACCAACGAAAAATCCAAGCGATAAGGTTTTACTTTGATTTTAATATATGTATATATATGTTCAAAGAAGAAAGTTGATTAAACGCTTTTATCATACGTCGTCAAATGTTTATATTCTCAAAAACTCAGAATTAAAGTATTATTCATTCAAAGGTAGTCAAACTGGATCGCCTCAAAAAATACAAATAAATAAAGATAAAAGAATTGACAACAATCAGATTTTTCTAATAAAATCTAAATTTATTAATCAAGAAAATTAACCCTCACAAAGTCTAAACAAAGGGTCCATTAAATAGTTCTATGAACATTCCCAGGTTAGCTGTTCAAAAGCAAAAAGGATAATTTGATTTAAATGCAGAAACTATCACAATATCCTCAATTGTCTCTAAGCTCATTTCCAAGTTTCAAAAGATTGTACAAGCTCAGGGGTGTCAATTGATGTGTCACCTCCTTCCTATGTTGGGGTGATATTTAATACGTTCTTCCCCATGCCCTAGGATTGGGTGGTAATTGAAACGTTATCTCTCATTCATGCCCCGCGATAGCGCCTCATTTAGCGATCTACTTTCATCCCAGGTCTTACGTAAATTACCAGATTTTTAAATGTCGAATCATTCGATAGTTTAAAAATTATTAGAATGAAAAGTATTCACATTCATTCACGTTGCTGCTGGTCGATAATCCACCTTACACTTTCGAATGTTTTTTGTGTTTATGTTTGGTAAATGGGTATTTCATGACACAGACAAGTGAGAAGAAACTGCTATTATTATTTTGATTAGTTGGCTTTGTTATGACTGAATGAAACAAGAACAGCAGCACCTGGAAATGAATAAGCAATTCACTCGATTGAAAACGAAAGGGACGATAGCTATCATTCAAATGACAATCCGTTACTCACGAATATTCATTTGATAGTTTAGAAACGATGGTTTTCATCACTCAATGGTTTAAATCATTCGGTAGTGCCCATCACTATAAAGAAGTGTATAGATCGAGATCTCTCTCTATCGATTAATGACATTCACGGCGTTGCTAGCGGTGTCTGGTTGCAGAGCTAAGCATCGTGTCGGCGGGCTATTCAAATTCAAATTTAGAGTGTACCATATTATATAATGCAAGAATCCTTTATTTTATTTTATTCCCATTTTTTGTTGAGCTTTTTTTATTGTTAAAAAATGCCGAATAAAAATTTCAAGTAAATATAACCAATAATTTTTATTAATAATTATGTCTGCTATCTGTTTTAAAATTATTTTTTCTGGGATAATATCCGGAAAAAAACCCCTTTAGATATTGGTTTTTCAAAGTAAATCAACTAGGTATTTCAATGCAAATTGATTAATATGATAAGTAGGCAAATCTGAATACATTTTTCTTTAATTTTAAACTAACCCCTTTGTAGAATTTGAAAATTAAAAACTTTGTCAAATCAGCTATTAATGTAAAAATCGGTTTGGTTGGTGATTGGAATGGATATAATTATAATAAAAACTAACATTTATTTATATTTTATTACTGCATTGTTATATTTGTTTATTAAAGGTTTATAATTCCCAAAAATAGCTGTAAAAGTTCTCACTCGAGGACTATGAAACTAAAATAGCTAAGACATTATTTATATAACTATATTAATATAAGTAGAGGAGAAAGTTCAAATCTAGACTAGGGTCTAGAGTTCAACTATCAGAGTTTGACGTACTGCGTGGTGTAACAGCCATGCGGGATGAATAGTAAACAGTGCTCCATTATTTTGTTGTTGTTTTGTCTAAACAACAGTTCCACTCGCTCAACCATGACAGTGCACTAATCAAAACTTCATTTTCAGTGATTTTAAAACTTTTTCTGGTAGGTGTTCTTGATTATTTTTTTTAGTTGTAGTGTATTATTATTAGATCTAAGGCCGTTAAAGAATAGTGTAAGGTACATTTTAGGCTTTTAAATTCTCTTTTAGTTTAATCGCTTGCCTCTCGTTCTAGGTCGTACGTAACCTCAAAGTTTTAACCGTGTAGTGGTCTAAACTCCGACTAACGCTAGTGGTCTAAGTTCAACTAGTAGTCGAACTTTGGACCAAAGCCCCAAAGGAAGCTAATCCTCTCCATTTTTGTTTCAGAATGCCTAGAAAGATGTCAAATTATGTTCCTAAAAGTAAAAGACGTCAATGGGGTGAAGAGTACATTGCCAAAGCAATCCGTGTTTTAGGAAAAAAAAGATGAGCACCCTTAAAGCATATAAAACTTTCAACGTACCTCGTGATACATAGCGCAACCTTTGCAAAAAGGTTAAATTATCACCTTTTAAATTAGTGACAGCTAAGATAAGAAGAAAGCCAATATTAGGAGATGAACTCTAAAAACATTTAGTTGATTATTTACTTCATATGAAAGCAAAGATTTATGGGGCCTTCAACGTATGGCATTCCAACTTTCAAATAAAAACGGCATTAATCACCCCTTCAAGCAAGCTCAGGCAGGTCGAGCTTGGGTTGATCTCTTCCTAGACCATCACAATGATACGTTGTGTCTATGTAAACCATGCGGGACTTCTTTTTCTCGCGCCTTAGGCTTCAATAACTAAAATGTAGGTCCTTTTATTTCACATTATTAGAAGAGGCCTACCTTAAAAAAAGTATCCAGCTGATCGAACATACAATGGGGGTGAAACCAGCCTGACCATTGTACAAAGTAAAATTACGCAAGTAATTGGAAGGAAAGGTAAACGTCAAATTGATGCCCTCACATCTGCAGAGCGAGGGGTGGCGGTCACAGTGATAGCATACATGAATGCCGTTGAGCATTATGTTCCACCTTTCATTATATTTCCCAGAAAGAACATGACTGACCAACTAATGAGAGTGGTTACCCCAGGCTCAGTTGGAGTTGCATACCCATGAGGTTGTGTTCAAACCAACATTTTTACTGAATGATCCCAGTATTTCGTGGAATAATGAGCCCATCTGAGGACTCTCCAGTTTTCCTAATCTTAGATGGACACTAAAACCATGTTCGTAATGTTGATGTGATTGAATTGGCACGAAGCGAACATGTGACAGTTGTGTCATTGCCACCACAGTGCTTGCACGTGCTTCATACTCTAGACAAAACCCTCATGGGACCCCTGAAGACACACTACAGTGAATAAAAAAGACCGATGCTTCTTCATTCAGACACGCCGTTGTTTCCCTATGACATGATGTTGCTCTTTGGAAAAGCATATTTAAAAGTGAAAACCGGAGAGTTCGCCATGAATGGTTTCAGCAAAACAGGCATTTTCCCAATAAATAAACACCTTTTAACAAATGCTGATTTTCTGGCTTTGCCACCGTAATTGACGAAATGCTGCAGTTCTCAGGCGAAGCCACATGAAAATAATTATGTGAAATCTCCCTCTGAGAGCCAACTTCCTGCATCTAAGCCACGCGAGTTGTTGCTTACGGATCATCCTGTAAGTCCTGCCAAAGATCCTCGACCCAGCACTTCAAGTGGTCTGAAGCATGTCAGTCCGTATGAGATCGTCCCTGTGCCATCAAAAAACTAAAAGTGAGCAACAGAGGCCACAAGGCTGTCGGAGCTTGTGTGATCACTAAAAGCCCCTACAAAGAAGCCCTTGTTAAATCGTTAAAAGATTCTGCCGACAACCCAAAAAGATGTCGTCAAAAATAAATTAAATTTTGGGGGAATACTTCTGAAACCTAAAGAAGAATAGAAAAAAAAAATTTAAAGGGAAGCCAAAGAAGATTACTGATGAAGGCAGTTCTTCGGAAGATTTTGATGGTACCGAAAATATTGTCGACGATAGCATGAGTGATTTGTAGTTTTCTGTGCGTGACAAAAAACCAGATGATGAAGATGTGACATGTAATTTTTGCCAAGGACTGTTTTCCGATGACCACATGGGAGAATTGTGGGTAATGTGTGTTATATGCTAACTTTGGGTACATAACGCATGTGCTGGCACCCACAACGACATTTATACGTGTGGTTTTTGTAAATGAGCAATGAACTATTGACTTTTTCCAAATAGAATTAATATGCAAGTAAGCTTAACTTAACAAATTGATTTTATATTATTATGTAATAATACAGTGAAATACTATTATTTTATTCTTTTTATTTTATTTCCTGACATCTTGAAGCCGGTAGTCGAAATTTAGACCACAGTTTCAAATTCATTAATTGTGACAACTTTTTAAAAAAAACTTTTATTTTTATAACAATTAATTAGACAGGTTCAATGTATAATCCTTCCAGATATACATGTTATATTGTTGTGACAATTTTTATGCTAATATTTCAGTAGTTACAAGTGAAAAAGAAAGTGGTAGTCGAAGTTTGGACTTTCTCCTCTACCGAAGAGAACCAATGGCCACCAATCTGTCAGCTGACTGTTCAAAACATTCCCAACATGTGTCGTTGTTATGTTCACTGAGAAACAAACATTCAGACACAGCTGTGGTAGCCTCGTGTATTAAACTAAAACCTTTGTGGTTATTTTAGTACCTTCTTGCAACTAATTGTCACGCCTATTCTCTGTAGACTGTAGTGTAAAACATTTCCCCTTTTTCTGTACTAGTTTTACTCTTCTTATTAGTGTAATAGTTTTTGGAGAGAATTACCAATATTTTCCATAAAGGCCTAGGCCTAGTTGTATTAAATAGATATACTGTGGTATCATAATTAAAGTTTTACTTTAAACCGGAACCCAGTTATTGAGGAAAAAATTTTCACACCCAGCTGTAGAAGTCTGGTGGTTTTTAAAAATAAATTAAGTAGGCCTATTGGTTAAAACAAATCAACACTAACCAATTAAAAACGATTCAAGAAAAACAAATTTTACTTTAATTTTAGCCTCTTTTTATAACACTCCATAAAGGCCAAGGTCAAGTTTTATTTTATATATATCACACTAGTTAAAGTT
>CABEEJ010009958.1:0-16174 GCA_901482245.1 Timema douglasi
GGTTTACTAATAGATGGTAAACTATGTAATTTTATTGGTGATAGTCCTAAATCAGTTAAACTACTGTTCACATCTTGAGAAGTTCCTTCAATCACTTAAGATGTCTCAACTTCTGCAAATTCATCACCTGAAATAATTTCAATATGGTCTTCATGCCCTTTTAACACCTCTCTGAATATTTTTCTATATCGAGGACATAGTTTTTGACCTGGACTTGTAATTGCTTTGCAAGTTCAAGGCTAACCTTACGTAAAGATCTTTGTATTGGTTTTTATCATGATAATTAAAGGGGTTGCAGCAAGAAAACTGCTGACCTTCATATTTAGAAAAGTAATAACCGTGATGTTGAAAACAAGGTGATTTTAAGTTTTCTTTTGATATATTTGCCCACCAAGATATTAATTCTTTGTTTATGCTAGATAATTCCAATAAATTCACAAATCCTGTTGTCTTTACATTGCTATGACACACTGCATTGTACAAATTCTTGTTCCGTGGTACAGGTAATAAAATACCAAAAAGAAACCACTTTAAAATGGTATCACAGTAATGTTAGCTCAAGAGAATGCATGTCTTTATTTAGAGATCAGAGATGTGAGTGACATCAGGAAGGTTTGTGGTGCAACAGGGTGACGTGTTAGTGATGACTCCCGTTCTGCTTGGTTTGTAGTGCAACAAGGTGACTGGTGTTAGTGATGACTCACGTTCTGCTTGGTTTGTGGTGCAACAGGGTGACGTGTTAGTGATGACTCCCGTTCTGATTGGTTTGTGGTGCAACAGGGTGACTGGTGTTAGTGATGACTCACTCACGTTCTGCTTGGTTTGTGGTGCAACAAGGTGACTGGTGGTAGTGATGACTCACGTTCTGCTTGGTTTGTGGTGCAACAAGGATGACTGGTGTTAGTGATGACTCACATGCTGCTTGGTTTGTGGTGCAACAGGGTGACTGGTGTTAGTGATGACTCATATTCTGCTTCGGTTTGTGGTGCAACAGGGTGACTGGTGTTAGTGATGACTCACGTTCTACTTGGTTTGTGGTGCAACAAGGTGACTGGTGATAGTTATGACTCATATTCTGCTTGGTTTGTAGTGCAACAAGGTGACTGGTATTAGTGATGACTCACGTTCTACTTGGTTTGTGGTGCAACAAGGTGACTGGTGATAGTGATGACTCATATTCTGCTTGGTTTGTGGTAGCAACAAGGTGACTGGTGATAGTGATGACTCACGTTCTGCTTGGTTTGTGGTGTAACAGGGTAACTGGTGTTAGTGATGACTCATATTCTGCTTGGTTTGTGGTGCAACAAGGTGACTGGTGTTAGTGATGACTCACGTTCTACTTGGTTTGTGTTGCAACAAGGTGACTGGTGATAGTGATGACTCATATTCTGCTTGGTTTGTGGTGCAACAAGGTGACTGGTGATAGTGATGACTCATATTCTGCTTGGTTTGTGGTGCAACAAGGTGACTGGTGTTAGTGATGACTCACGTTCTGCTTGGTTTGTGGTGCAACAGTGTGACTGGTGATAGTGATGACTTATATTCTGCTTGGTTTGTGGTGCAACAGTGTGACTGGTGTTAGTGATGACTCACGTTCTACTTGGTTTGTGGTGCAACAAGGTGACTGGTGATAGTGATGACTCATATTCTGCTTGGTTTGTGGTAGCAACAAGGTGATTGGTGATAGTGATGACTCACGTTCTGCTTGGTTTTGTGGTGCAACAAGGTGACTGGTGTTAGTGATGACTCACGTTCTGCTTGGTTTATGATTCAAGAATGAAATCATCCACTAACAGCTTACTCAACTCACTCAACCTTCCTCAGTAAGCAAAATAAAGATAAATATATTGAGTTGTAGTAGGAAGTTAAAACCACTAAAGTTTTAAAACTTTGGCTAAATTTTCAATATATTTGTAATTTATCTATTTTTTGCATAGAAATCAAAATAAATCAAAACAGATTTTTTGTGTACTTAAAGATAAGTATCTAAGAATGTTGTGAAAATAAGAATTGTTGGGGTTTCACCTCTGCTTTCTATGATATCAGTAATTTATATTAACCATATTTTTATGTGAAATTTCTTGTAAATTCGTATTTTAACTGAATTTTTAAAATCATATTTTGTACAAATCCACATCACAATATATTATTCAAAACACTGTGTCTTTAAAGAAAAGTTTAAATAAAAAAAAATTGATCTTCTCTAGTTCTTAAATATAAAATATTTAATGTTATGCTAACATCTTTGCAAACCATTACCACAGAGGCTTTTTGGGTGAATTTAGGATATATTTGGGTCTCTATAACATGAAAACCATTGGTTAGTTTGTCTTAAAATGTAAACCATGATCATAAAATCATTCAAAGAAACTATGTGCAAAATATAATAAAAATCTAAGATGATGGGTTAAATTTCTTCAAACTATTGGATTGACATGGAATAACCTATAGTGCAGACAAGTGAGGTTCCAGTTTGTGATACTGAGGCTGACTAGCAGCTTGCGTTCACAAGACTCGAGCTGGGATACGGTTAGCTCCTCAATAACCCATAGTGACAAACAAGTGAGGTCCCAGTTTGTGATACTGAGGCTGACTAGCAGCTTGCTGGGATACGAATAGCTCCTCAATAACTATAACCATTGAAGTAACAACTTATAGTTAGTGACATATTCAAGGAAACCTTAAGGCCAGGGATATATCACTTACGTCTGCGTCCATTCAAACTGTAGCCGGTCCTTAGCCTCACACACAACTAAGCTATTCAGGTCCTTCCTTGTATCATCTTCCGCTCTGTTTCTTGGTCTGCCCTGTGGTCATTCATTTCCTTCTTTTATTGGTCCAAGTATCCTCCTCAGCCCCTTATTTTCAAATGGCATTGGTCTCCTTGCTGGTCTCTATGTTAGTGTCCAAGTTTAACTGCCATTTGTTACTATTGGTCTGATAATAGTCTGGTATATTTTGGATTTGGTTTTGTTTGATAAAAGTTAATTGTACCACATAATCGCACCAAGAAGAAGTTCAAAAATAGGTTATATTTATTCATTTTGAAAAAATAAAGATACATTACTCATTATTATGGAAAATAGTCCTTCAGATATCAATTGTGAGCAAAATGTACAGAAATCCCTTCTCAGTAATATGATTAATTTTTTTCAGAAAAACTAATATACATTATATATAATTATTTAATATGTAGAAAACTTAACATATACCCATTTTGAACCAAGTCTCTAGGGCCATTTTTTTAAATATTCAAATTTAAAAATAAGAGTCATTAGTAAACTATCCTTAAATAAATTTAACTCCAAAAAATTAATAGTGTGTTTAATTTGTCATATAAAACCTTCCCAAATATACAGTTTAAATGAGCTTAAACAACTATACAGTATAATTTGATATGATAACCATTATGAACCAAATCAAAAGGTTCATTTTTTAAATATTTAAAGTTTAAAAAAAATCAATCAGTAAACTACCCATAATTCAATACTTTACCCAAAAAAGTATACAATGCTATTTTTCATACCACATAATTCCCAGTTATTTATTTTAAACAAAACCTTTAAAGCTATTTTCTAAATATTTTAAATTTAAAAAAATCACTCACCAGTTAACAACCACCTTTAATTTAAGAACTTGGGTCCATATCAAAAAAAGTCCTGAGGTATAGTCTTGTAAAATCTAATTATATCAAATTCGAACAAAATCCATCCAACCATTTTGGATCCAAGGTCAGACAAATACCCAGACAGACAGAATTTAAAATACACTTTTTTGGGTTTGAGTATAAAATGTAAATATTCAACATAATCTCAATATAGATTTTTTTTCATGATTAAAAAACTTTCTTTTGATATTGAAAGTAAAAATAAAACTGTGTTGACGAATAGAAATGAAAAAACCAATAAAAAACACTCAAGTGAGAAAATAATCTTGAGTAACCCCAAATTGGATTCAAACTTGTGTCTTGATTCAAAGGTCAGTCAATTAAGTTAAATATTGCTGAGCTATCTCTGTCAATAACTGGCCTCGTAGTATAGTAGCTATAGCTGCTGATTTAGAGGTCCTGGGTTTGATTCTCGGCCGGTACCGGGAGATTTTTCCATGGTCACCAGGGTTTGGTTAACTAGGCTTAAGATAGGTTAAGAGTTTCTACTGGTTTCACACCTCATATCCACTATTATCATCCCCTCATCTCATCGGGACATGGACGCCATTATTACTATCTCTGTCAATGATATGTCAAAAATAGAACATCTTTCTTATTATAAGATATGTTTTATTGTTAAATGACACAAACGAGAGAAATGTAGATGTAATTTGTTAGAAGTAGATACTTGAAAATCTACTCATAAAATTCCATCAAGTCTTGGTAAAGGGTTGGAACTTTCCATCTAATTTTAAAATTTATATTATGAATCCAGTAGTTAGATATTCTCTAAATAAGCGTGTGGAATACCATAACAATCACAATACAGTATTGTCTTTATAACTATGAAATGCACATTCTGAGTTGAGCTGTAAACGAGTGTGGTTTCTCACCAGCTCCTCCTTGGCTGTCTTGAACACGCAACCAGTGGCAGGTTCTGGTCCAGCCGAGGATTGGGGCTTCTGATGACTCTCAGGTGATTGGATGTAACCTGAGGAAAACAATTAGCGACACTTCTACAAACTTGATACTTTATAAGTGTACAAATAAAGTTTTTAGGAATAATACACATTTATTTAATCATGAGTTAAAGTTAATTTCAAAATATGTCAAAGAGAATTGGTTTGGTCATGCGAGAATAACAACATTGTTTGTGAGATTTCCACTCAAATGAAATATCTTACTCTAGCAGTCTTGTGTGAAAATACATTATAAGAACACTGGATTAGTGTTATAATTTGAAAGAAATGTGCCCGTATTTTGTTGAAGAGACGATTGGAAAACCGGTGTAGAAAATCTCTCACAGTACACTTGATTGAGATTAAAATTTAATCTTGACTGGATAAAACTTTTTCCAATATTTTATCTGTTATTGCGACAACCCAACAATCCTCTGGGATCAGTATAGTAGAAAGGTTGTATTACTAACAACGTTACATATACAAGCTTCTCTGTTATCTGGACCTATCAGAGGCAATCTTGCCCGTGGTTGGTTGATGACTGGCCTTGGCTAAGCCTATCATTGATCAATACTGATGGAGAAGTTTTGTTTTATAGGTTGATTAAAGTTGCTGTTGTCCCCATGAAGGGCCTATTGTCCTCAGGAATAACAAAAATAGAAGTGTAAGAATTTTTCTGAGCTCTACATTGTTTGAGTGAGTGATCATATGTGAGCTAAGAGATAAATCCAAGTGAAAACATTGGTCTGTAAGGGAGTTTGATTGATGTGAGATGAAGACAGAAGTTGGAGAGAGTGTGTAGCTCGCTACCTAGGTATCATAATGACACAAGTACGATGAAGGTTTGACCTTACGTTCACAACTTCTAAACACCCCAATCACACACAAGAATTTGGTGAATGTTAGACTTACAAGGCAAGGAGTATAAAAGGTGTTCAACAAAGGCCAAATATAATCTTTGTTCCTAATAAGAGCCACCAATCTACCAGTGAGTCTGGCAGTGTTTCTTCATGTCTAGGTACAGAGGGCTTTGCAAAGAATCAGTAGGAAAACTTTCAATATCGCCAACGCGGGAAATACCAGTGGGGCCCCTCGTTCCTAGAGTAGTGCTACATTATTATGATTCCCATCAGCTTGATTCGTGTAAACCTAAGGGTGCCAACAGAGGTAGCCCTGACCATTTAGGAGGAGGCTCTAGCAGTGATAGTGTTAAGAAAGGAGGGCTGGGTCATGTGGGGTCACAGTTTATAAATATGAGAAGAATGTGAAGCTAAGTGTAATAATACCCCGATGGTTATGGACTGTGTGATGTGGAGGACTACTTTGAGATGTCAATCTTTGTCACCTAGGAAGGAAACTAGGAGACTGTCCTAAGTACAAAGTTAAGGAAGTTTAACATATATTTTAGAGTTTAGAGAGTTATTTTGGAACTCAAGGTCCAGCACTGGTCTTACAATCTGGAAAAGGAATGTCTGGTCAGAAATGGTCAAGAACCTCTTGACAAACAAAGTATGATGATACACAGAAACCTAAGAGAAGGACCAGAAAAGGGCAGAAATTACCTAACTTAGTACTGCTTTGACTCCCAGCAAGAATACCTCTCTGAGAATAGACTGTGGATATCTGGTGACAGAGCACATTTCCTGTTGTAGCTCTCATGTATCAGACCAGCCCGCCTGAAGGAGCGTAAGATAACACCCTAGCACTATCAACGTCACGAGGTAAGAGGCTGAGCTTGAAAGTGCCCGAATCAATATACTCAACAATATATCTCCAAGAGGTTTAATGACCGAACAGGAGATACATCATTTTTCTTCCTCCCCTCCAACACATTAGCTGTTGACCTACACTAGCACAGTGGATCTACCTCCACTACTCTGTCAGGTCCTCCAACATGGACTTGGTACAGCCTAGTTTACGTGTACTATCACTCACCTTGAAGACCTTGCCATTACTTGTACAGGGAACTAAAGTAAAAGTCTCCAGCCAAGATAAGCTCAAAATACAATTATTATTCTAGTAAAGATAGGAAGTAGAGTTTTCTAATAGACAAGGCCCACAATCTCAACCTGTAACACACTGATTGTGTTGAGACATCTCATGCTGGAGTGTCTCATGTCTCAAAGTTTGGCATGATGTCTCTTGTAGAGGAGTCATGGAGGTATCTTAGTAACCAGCTCTTGAGAGTGTTGTGTTTAGTATATTTATAATTTTTAAGTGAATAATTCCTAAAATGGGGTTCATTTGGAATTTAACTATTAATCTTATATAATAAATAGCATTAAAAGTGAAACAATTTTATTTTGTTAACATGTTTGCTGTGCACACATGAGCAATAGTGTAAATTAAAAGTTTCTTTGTTGAATAAGAAATGTGCCGGTGGGAAATCATACATTCATGCAATGTAAAGGTGTTATGAATCATTTTATTTAATAATACATTTTGATTTTATATATTTATAGGACCTTCGTACAACATTAGTGATAATGCAGCAGGTACTTTATGGCCAAAATGATATACATTAAATAGTAAAAAAGAGAGTACAGGTAAAGCACTTGAAGTACTTTTGTATCCTTCCAATGACAAAGATTTTTCAGGTGGGTCAGACAGTGGCTTTTCTGTTTCAGATGACAAAGATTCTTCTTCTGGAGAAGAAATAACTAATAACTAGCAAAAAATTCAAATTACAGCTACAACTGATCCTTTGCTAACAATCTCCAGATACTTCTTATTCTATAAATCACAATATTATACCCAAGCATGGTTAGTTTAAATAACATTGTTCTAGCGCACTAAATACAACTGCCCCAACTGCTAAGTGATAATAGTGAAAAAGTGCTCAGTTCATACTTTTTATATGAGATGTCATATTTTATTAAAAAGTATGGTTTACTGTAGTACAAAATGAGCCTTGTTTCAGGTAGGTAGTACATCCTTGCAGAACCCTTAGTGGTGGGAGGACTGACAAGAAATTATGTCACAGACAGGAACACAGCGACGTCTTCTTTCTGTGGAGGTCAGTGTAATGATGGCGCAGGGCAAGAACTTCACTTTTACATCACCTTCCTCTTTATTTTTTGAAAACTTACTAATCCAAAAAACCAGTAACTATCATAAACACTTGCAAAGTATGATTTTATACAGATCTTGACGGCAGGTGGTTGCTCTCCAGAGAAATGGAAAATAGTGCTGAAGTTCTCATCAGAAATAATTATCTTTGTTTCCATAGAATATTCAGACACAGGAAGAGAATGGCGAAAGCCACATGTACCAGGAACTGATTATGATTTAGAGTTCTTTTGCATTCTCTCTACTATCTTACAAGAAATGTTTAAACGTTTATTTTTTATTTCTCTTATTGAGAAAGTATTCTGGTGGAGAAAATGTTCAGATCCAAGTTGATGATGGATATTTATGTTTTAAGCACCCTCAAATTTAAAAAAGAGCGGCTTTTATATTTCTGTTTGAATATTTGACTGTGCCTGGTCTATATATGGCAAACCAGTTTGTTAGATTTTGTTCTACTTTATATTTAGATGGTGTATGGTTATATTGAAGTGATATTGTGTTTTTAATTATATTTAAATTAATAGGGTAGTTGATAAACGATTTGTGAAAATTCAAAATTATTCAAAAATAGCTTTAGTGATTATGTTCAAAACTAATATTTGTGGACTGTTTTTCATGAAATAACTTTTAATTTTTATATAAAAAAAACTATTTAAGGGTAATTTATTGAAAACTACTTTTTGAAAATGATTTCAAATTATAATAGACTATATATTAGAGATGAGCCACTCGAATCTTCGAATCCACCGAATCCTGACAAGTATTCATGTTTTCTCCAGTCAACAAACTAATAGCATAAAAAAAAAACAACCAAACCGATAAAAGGTGGACTGTATATAACTATGTAACAAGTGCTTACCTCTACTAAATAAGGTCCCGCGAAAAATGGAGGATTACCTTGTGGGTTAGTAAAGGAAGGAATAGGGAACAAGGTCGTTAATTCCTCGGCAACTCTCGAAGATTGTAAGTGGTTTTGGAGCAAAGAAGCCCCTTTAGGGCCTGAAGCACCGAATCACACACAAATAAGAATCCACAAAACAAAAGCTGTGGACGTCACAGCTGACAACCATCGCGAACAGTCTCCCACACTGAACTGAACTCAAAAAGCAACCAACAACCTACCTTCCCCCTCCTTTCCACTCACAAAAAAAGGAGGGAAACTCAAAATCGGCGGGAACCAAATAACAAGGAACAATGAACACATACAAACCAATAAAAATAGGGAACTAAATCAAAATGAACTAGATTAAACAAACTATTCCACAGAGGCTATTTTACAATATTAAATATATACAGTTCAGAGACTGAACAATTCAAGATTCAAGGATTTGGTGTTTGATTGTATTTGATGGTTGAATCTTTCACCTCATGAACAAAGCATAATATTTTGATTTTTGAATTAAAAAATTACTGAGTTAGGCCTACTTGAAAAGCACAACTTAATCCGTAATCATTATTTTATCGAATAAAAGAAATAAACATGAATAAAATCTTCTTTTTGTTTTTACATAATAATTGTTAGGTGTAGAAAATTTAACATGCCTAGTACCCTACCCTCCACTCCTATGGGAAACTTGGACTCACCCGTTTCAGCGCATACTCACTTCTGAAAATTTCACCTCACGAACAATCTTGTAAATATTTTAGTGAACACATTAAAGCTCTTCAAAAACTGAAAATCAAAACTAGAATTACAAATAAACTCAAAATAAATAAAACAAATTACAGCCTTTTTTTTTTAAAGAGAAATATGAACATATTAAACACAAAACAAAGCCAGCCGCCATGACCTATATGCTTACTCGCCAGCGACCAATGTGATGATTAAATAAACATGACTGTTAATTCTTACTACCCGAATGGTTTTAATTATTCACAACTATGCAAAGAACCCCAATTTATTTCATACGATCCTTTAGTTAGATCTTTTGTTGGATTTCATGAAAAATAAATACTGCCAGCATCTAAACACCGATAAAACTGTTTATTTACGCCTACCAGCCTACGAATTGTATATCGATTATTTGTTTGGAATTGATTCAGGTAATCTGATCACTTAGTAAGTGCTATTGAGTTCTAATAATCAATTAACGACTTGTTAATTCATAATTGGTTTTTAATTTGATTTTAACTAAGAGTTTATTATTTTTTCAAATATGTTGTTGAAGTAATTGTAAAAATATTCAAACACAGTCTTGCCTAATAAAATAGTAATTAACATATTGTAAGAAATATGTTTGTGTTTTAAATAGAATGTATTCTCAGAAATTGATATATCACAATGTAACGATGTTCCAAACAAAGGATATGCAACACACTACAACCTAATAATATGGAGGTTGTCTAACTCACCAAGGCTCACCAACTCTCACCAACTTTCGCCAAGTCCGACCGATGCCTCTCCCCGTCAAATGGGACGTACGTACTCGCTGCGACGCATCCACTCTCCTCGCTTGGGCAACTACGACTGACCGAGGCGAGAGCCAAATCAGAACCTCAAAAGAAAATACTGTTGCCAACTTGACTTGGCAAACATCCGGCCCTGGAATGTTCCAGCTTAACCTGGCAAGTTCTGGCATCTCCGCGTACGTGCCGGAGCGCTGCTCTCTACCCCTCCTTTGTTCTATGTGCCTCCCCTCCGTCCCCCCCTTTACTGAGAACTTGTTTGTATATAACGACCGCCGTTACTTCATAGGATTACTCATTGTACCACTGGCTTTACCAGGTGAGGGCGCTTGATTGGAATAATATTAGTAAAATCTATCAAAATTCTCTTTGGATCTAAATATGGGGAGGGAATACTTTTCAAAATTACTGTTTGGCAATACTTTAATATTTCATTAATGGGGACCTTTTATTTTGATCTGACGTGGCTGGTCCACGATCAATTGTTGGTAACTTTCTGGGGAGATTAACTTTGGCTTAGTTCTATTTATTTACGGTAGGCGCGCCCGAACCTGTTATCTGGTTCATCTATGTAACATTTAATATTGTTTAGGGTAATTTTTTTGGGATATGAATTTTTTTTAGAATTAGATGCATCTTGTATAGTAAAGTTAATTTATATTACAGGCGCAACGGGAGATTGGGAAACTTGTTATACTTCTTCGAGCATTGTTATTAGTTTAGGCTATTTAGTAATTTAGGATAGGTCTCCAACGGTCATGGTTGGGACTTCAACTTATAATATTTAAACTAACTAATTATAATATTTTTTATAGTTGCGAGGTTATGTTTTACAAGTTTTTTTGTTAAAGTTGATAACGTTAGCGCGAACTTAGGCGCCAAATTTAAATGTTCATTTCAAAATATCACTCTACGTTCTTGTGGAACAAGAAGTATATTGTATGTCGAGACGGCTTAGTCTGCACCTTGACAGACTAAGCGAAGGCTTGTTAAGCCATTAATGTACTCATATTTCATTTCATCATTGTAATTTATCAAAAATAAAATATGTTCCTCTTGTGACCTCATGGTTATTATTTTTGGGGCCCGCTTCCTGACCTCTGTGTGAGCGTCACAACAAGAATCGAATATATTTCTTGTTTTCTACGCGAAGATAGATAATAGCCATAAAAGAAATAATAATACATACACATTAATGAGTTCAATATTTCCAATGTATGTTTAATTGTTAACCCTTAAACACTCAATGCGCCAAAATAGCGGCACACCAAGGTACTGCTAGAACACTCTCGCAGCCGATATATTGGTGCCAGCTAAATCTTGCTATGTAAGTTTATTTTTAATACCTAGGTGGCACCACACGCGGTATTCTAAATATTTAGGTTTATTTCATACTTTTTTCTAACAGATAGCACCATTGGTCTGAGAAAAACTATTTATTTTAAACAGTCGAAATATGTTATGCTCATTGCTTACATCGTGGTGTGAATACATTTCTAGTTGATGGTTTTTCCCTTACCCTTATTCCTTATTTATATAAATATATTTACTTACTTCTATTATTTTTCTTACTAGTTTTATTTTTACATATTATTTATTATATTTTTGTTGTTTTATTCAAAGTTTATTATTTTTAAGTGTTGTTTAGTTGAAATATTTTAGCTAGGCAATGGCTGGTCCATGTTCTAGGCTAAATGACTGACATTTTAGACTATTTAGATACCAGTGACAGTGACGATGATAATGTACCAGATCTTAGGAATCCAGCTGTTCATAGCATGTCTGACAGTGATGAGAATGGTATGGATGATGAAGACTACAGGGAGATTGTCACCTAAGTAACCTCTTTCTCTCCTCTTTACATGATTTTACAAAATGTTATGTAGTTCAGAATCAAAATAGGCTACAAACACCAAACTAGTATCAAATTTTACAGAAATAAATTCTCTTTCTTGCAGGATGGCTGATGAATAAGGAAGAAAAGGAAATAATAATTTTTAGCTCTGAATTAGAGATTCTAATTTAATTTTCAAAATTTTCAATTTTTTTTACAAAATAACTGTAGTCTAATAATTTATTTAATTTTTTCTATAAATTTTCAATGTTTATAGTATAAGTGTGATTTTTTTTATGTATATAGTCTAAAAATGTTTTTATGAAAAAATTTAAAATGTTTAGACGTAAATATGTGAAAATTAGCCTGAGTGTTTTGGCTCTGTCTAGTGAAAATGCGCTGAGTGCAAAAGGTTTAAGCATGTTGTTTTACTCTTTTTAAAAAAAAATATGTTTGTATTTTTATTTTAGCTTTCTTATCAAAATAAATTATAATACTTAAAGATGATTAAAGTTGATAAAAAGATAGCTAGGCCTAATCTGTTTATTTCACATGGTTTTTAGAAACTTAACTCATTCTATCAACACTTTTAAAAATAACTTAAAGACGGTCAAATTTGGATTGATTTGATTTCCAAATAATAATATAAGTCTATATTGTTTAATTTGGTTGGATTTTAACCTGTATTTTGCGAGGGGTTGTTGGGGTTGATTAAAATTGAAAGCATGATTGAAATAAATCTTAATTTACAACTTAGGCCTATATTGTGTAATGTATTTGTAAATCATTAAAATTTCTAACAATTTGCTAGGATTCGAATTTGATATTCGAAAATAAAATGTAGATTCGGATTTGAGAAATAGTGTATTCGATCCATCTCTACTATATATACATATATCATAATTATTTCTCGTTAGAAAATGTGAAAAGTTTTTTTTTTAAGATTCCCAAGGTCGTTGAATTAGTTCAAATGTGACCACTCCTTGTTTTGATATGGTATCCACAGTGTGTGTCGTGAGACATAGCTACAGACTTAAATAAATTGAGATTTCCAAGATCTTAACATCCTTGTATAGTTGAGCAGACCAGGTGGGTTAGTAACATTACTGAGCAGAGATGTCCGTCAGTAGGAAAACAAAGTGAGGAAGAGCTCTCACCCCTCCTATTTTACATCATTCGACCCGCAAAGATTGATTCAATATAGGATTGAAATAAGTTGTGTAGTTTATTCTGTAAAGATCAAACTCTTGTACTATATAAGGTTCTGTCTATATCCAACCTAAGCGCAACATCTGATTGGCACTCTCTTGGCTACCTAATCTACCAGTTAAGAAAAAAGTTTTTATCTGAGATAATGTCTTCACCTTGTGTTACTGAATGATTCTCCAATTTGTCTCCTGTGAGATTCCAGGTGTGATAATACCCTCTCCCCACTCGTAACATTACATTACATTATGTTACAATAGGACCCGCCCCATGCTGACATTTACGCATAACTTTCTGTAATTCATACTACCCGCTCCAATTATACTGACACTAATAGAATCCCTACAATAGTAATATTCTCTATTGTAGTTCACGTAGTTTGGTATAAAATAATAAATAATTCTGAACAATAATATTCTCTCTACATAATAAAACTGTTTGTGTACTTACCGATTGAATCTTCTGAAACTAGCAACCACCAAGACTGGCCTACACCTAGCATCCTAGATCGACGAGTGGGCCGAGTGAGCTATGATGTTCCAACAAGAAGAAGTCCACTCTGTCCTGTTCAACTAACACGTAATGGGCCGGCTAGTATTTGACACGACTAAAGAATGACTATCCACCTGCCCTTTGATGGTAGAAAGATGAACTACTTTCAAAACATCAGGTGATTGAAGAAATGGTTGGGAAGTCGGATGGAGCCATGTCAACAAATGGTCTACGTGATCATCTAAAGCTTCAAGTAGGCCGTATTGACGTCACCGACCGTGTGTTTAATTCTCCCACCTTGATTCCATTGCGATGAAACCCACTATATATTGTGATGTGCGTGTAAGCTAAAATGACTATTTGATTTCATCGATTAACCGAGGAACATTGTCCTGGACCTAGACAATGTCAGGATAGAACATGTATATGTTATATCTTCATCAGAATCTTAACTATGGCAATTTATTTATTGTACTCTGATTTAAAATTAACTCTTAGTGTCAGCCATGTTAGGTGTTGTAATTTATATATTATCTAAATCTATTGATTTATACCTGATCTTTAAATTTGATATGAGGCTCTATACTTTGTCGGTCGCCATTGGAGCGCTAGTCTTTTCGAGTGTTAAATCTTTTAGATAGCCACAGATGTTAATTGACTTGGAGTTGAACACGTTAAATGTAAACTGTTTTGATATTGTGGATAATAGTAATTATTTTGTAAACATTAAGGTAGTGTTTATTATTCGAATTTTGAAATATAATTTAATGTAAAGTAATTATCTGATCATTTTGATTAATTATGGAATTTATTAACTTTAGTATAATTTCTAATTTTTTTCTATGGTTTGCTTCTAATTTGATATTTTCATTATTATTTACTAAAAGGGGTTATTGTTTTAATTTCCTAATAATGTGTCGGGATCAGATAGTCCCGGGAGAGTTTGACTAAAGTCTGTTAGACAAACTCTCGTGTAATTTAAAGATTCTTATAGAAAGTTAACATGTAAAGTTAACGTTTTTTGAAGTCCTTATGTCTTATCCTGGTGGATATTAATTATTTTGATTTATCGTACTAAATTCAACGTTATGGGTATTCTGTCTCTTCAAGACTGACACATTAGAATTTTGGATATATTACGAGTTTTATAACTTTCTCTTACGTTATCTGCGCGAATTAAAGATATGAAGTCATATCTATTTGTTTGGTTTACAACATATCTCAGTTTGATTAATGCTCTATTGTTATTGTTTTGAATAAACCGTTCATATTGTTGCTTTTATAAATATTGCTAATAATTTCCCTTGTCACTTGTTCCATAGCTTACTCCCGCTCCCTTTTATCTTATTCGTGGCCATAAATAAAAGGTAACAAAGTGGAGTGTAACACACTTACTGATTGGTCTGCTGGGCTTAGTGTTGCAGAGTGTTGCCACATCCTTCTGAACAATTTGATAGCTGTGGCATAAGGTCTTCTCGTCATACAGTTGACAGCTTGAGGGTTTCACAAGGTTGTTAAATACACACTCAGGATCCTTCAAATAACACTTCCACTGCTCACTTTCTGTAACAACAATTCAACCAACTTGTTTGTATTCACGATTCATAACACAGCAACATTATATAACTATAAAGATGTAGCCTTCTATATACTGGCACATTGAGAGATGTTGCCTCCATTGTTTTGAAATCTTTTGCTTTACTTTTGTGAGATCATTTAATTCTCGTATGTATGAATTTATATACAAACTCCAAAATAATGGGTTTCCTTCGTGATACTACCTGTCTCAAAATATCACCTTATAACAGTGGTGTTTACTCAATTGAAGCAAGGAAAGCAACACTGTGATACTAGAGGTGACAGCTGTTAGAGCAACAAGATGTTTCTCAGACTGACCGGTCGGCTCTTTATTCCATCACTCGTTTGTTTCTGGGTCTGTCCAACCCTCATTGGGGAAAGGGAAGCAGAATTTCCCTAGGCAAGTAGTGGCTCACTTTAATTTCGTGATTGATATATAATTGTATGTTGTTAAAATCTTATTTTCTAGGTTGTCTATAGCAATATTTATTGTTTCTAGATATAATCATGGGCACTATATCATAAATTCAAAAAGTTTTGTTTAATTTTATAAGAATATTAAGGCTTGTTTGATCCTCCGAGGAAAGTGGTTTGTTTCTTTGCGTACAATAAGAAAATGACGAGCGTGTCAACAAGTGCACCAGTGGAAGAGGAGGGCTGCTGTATCAAAACTCTAAGTAATATTTTGAAGCATAGTTTTTTGTCCAGGTCTTTTGACAAAAAAAATTAATTAAAACAGGCAGAGCCACTCCATCTTTAGGCAACCAATAAACAAACAAAAAAAACTCTTGACATTTCAATACTACATTTTATTTTTAGTAATTATCACGGTGCTGGGTTGGGGGAAAGCTATAGTCTATGTAATTGAACTTACTATTTAATAATTATAATGATGTGTAGAATATTATTATTATTAGCACCGCGTCTTACTACCCGTTCGGGTTATACGCACTTACGCTAATGTGTAATGGTAGGGTGATT
>CABEEJ010009959.1:0-11482 GCA_901482245.1 Timema douglasi
ACCTGGGAATGGCCGTGGACGTCTTGGTAGAATTGGGTAAGTTTGCAGTATATTGTAATATTAGCTAGCGGCTAATGTTACATGACCACCGATACGTGTACCGTTTTATATTCATTCGAATAGGTATCTATAAGACCATTGTAACTAAATTTCCAAGTTTTAACCTCATCCTATTACACCATCTATAACATTCATTTCACGGGGGGAAAAAAATCTCATCGTTAAAATAAATAAATAAAGCAAACAAAAGAAATAGGACAAAAATAAAAATAGGACCTCAAAGATTCCTGCATCTTCTTCCTACATGTAACATTTTTCAACATGTCCAACGATCCATTGTATTCTCCGTCTTGTTCTAACAAGCTGGGCTACATCTATAGGTAGTCTTACAAACATGACCAATAAATACATAAATTAAGCGAGTGGTTGTAATATTTTAATGAGAGAATTGGGACAAGTAAAGGAGAGGAAATGAGAGGAATTGAAGAGGGAAAGACCACTGACGTGCTTCAAACTCAAGAGAGAAAAAGAAAGAATATTATAGAGTATAGGGAGAGAGTATAATACATTCCCAGATTTTTTTTAAAAAAAGCTTATATTAAATTTGAAGATAATCTTCACGAAATCTTATAGTTTTACTTAGTTAATCCCTAGCTTTACAGTGTATTAGCCTTCCCTTCTTAATGAGCTAAGCACCTGCATCGGTGGTCACATAAACTAATGCAACAAGCTCGCTATATATATAATAAATTGAGAGGGAATAAGAGGTAAAGGTTCGAATCTCGACACCAGGTGTAGTTCTCCCATTCCAACTCTACGCTAATGCGAATATATTTCCTATAATTTATGCCCTCAATCCAAATTCCTTTCAAAAAGTCGTTACCCGTTGTTAAGAGCACACAGATTAAGCGTTAAGCTCGTTCAACTTGGTTTACTAATGTGACGTGGAGGTCAGGGTTTAAATCCCTACCACGTGAACTGAGCTTGGTTTTTCGTAAATTATTTACCACTCTCTCTCTCTCTCTCTCAACACAAATTTGGGTACACTTACTTCAGATTCTATATACCTCTTACCATGACCATTAGTGTAGAAAGAAAAAAGTATTATTAACCTAGATGCTAAACTTACAAAATAAAATTTTAGAAAAAATAACCCGATAAAAATCTCGGCCGTACTGTACGAACCCACCTCGGTGGCGAAATTAGCTAACGCGCTAGCCTCGTGTTGAGCTAGACTGCTGAGGATGGGGAGATTGAGGTTCGACTTTCCTTTGAGTGAACTGGGGGTGGATTTTCCTAAATGGTTTTCCATTCTCCCTCCACTCAAATTCATACTCACTGCCTCTATATTCAACCATCCTAATCTATAACCCATTAGAGTAATTAATACTAAAGCTTATAACCCGAATGGGTAGTAAGACATGGTGCTAAGTTTCGTACGAGTGCCCTCCCCCATTACCAGAACTCATTTGATCCCTGACACCATCTCTATAAAACAGTCCTCCCATTGTATCTTGAGTTTATCTTGAGGTAGTAGATAGCAGATCCTACAGATTTCACACGTGAGAAAATATTTTGTTTTCATCGCCGCGTCTTACTACCCGTTCGTTTTATACGCACTAATAGTTTTGGCATTGGGAAGGCTTAGAGGAAGTGCAACCGCATTTGCGTGGAAGGAAGGTGTAAACATATATAGGGAAAACCACCCTCAGTGTATCTGTCCGTTATCGAAACCCGATCTCCCCGTATTCAACAGTCTAGTCCAACACGAGATTTGCGCGTTTGACAAAGCGATCACCGAAGCGGGTAAGGCCATATTAATATCGCCTATTCCTTGATAAACGCGTGCTGTCTGGTATCAGCGACTTGGAAAAGGAATTCAACAATAGATTTAGTCTACCAGTCAAGATAAGTCCGTGGATGAGACGGGCGCTAAGCATTGGGGGAACTATCATTTATTCCTCTCTCTCTCTCTCTCTCTCTCTCTCTCTCTCTACAGGGTATACTCATTCTCTCTCTTTCTTTTTGAATAATGAGGCAACAAGAGAATATTCGGCAGGGGCTAGCGGGAGACTCATAAAATACACACACGGACACATGAAGGTGTGTAGTTTATTCATGTGCACACCGGGGCCAGTACAGTCACGTTAGATACATTCAGGGCACAGGAGCAACTAGCTGATTGAATAATAAGAATTGGTAGATTTTTTTTGCAATTTTGATGTGTGTTAAAACTTCATTGGATACTTTAAAAAAAGCAGGTTTATTTTTGGTCACTCTTTCTTTTGTTGTTCCAGTAACGACTATAAGTGACTTAAAGCCATTTTTATGCACTAATAACGCTAATGGTTTTAGGGATTAGGAAGGTTATATTAATAGGAAATGTACCCGCATTTGCATGGAAGGAGTATGTAAAGCCATTTGGTAAAAAAAACTTCAGTACACCCGACCATGATTCAAACCTCGATCTCGCCGTCATTCGTAGTCTAGTATAACATGAGAGTAACGCGTTAGATCATGCGGCTATCGAAGCGAGTTTGAGGCTTATTGAAAAAAAGTGTCGGGGGGGATAGGGGGAATACATGAACGAAGGCTTCACTCTTGTTTAATATGTATTACCGGTTAGGGAATCTTGTTTAGTATTTCTTACCGGTTAGAGGGAGATTTGAGTTCAAACCCTGGCAAAGTGTACATAAGTTGTTTTGTTTTCTAAATGGTTTCCTGCTCTCTATCTAGATAAAAGAGAGTACATTTTTTCTAAATTATACCTTTCTTATTCCTATCTCTTTAAGCCAGCTATTTACGTAGTTCTATATCTTGGAAGGGCTGTAATTGGTATAGGCCTATATTCTAGGAAATCAAACAAACTTAAAGGTAAAGAACACGTAGAGTAACTAGTGACAGTACTTGCTATTAACTTCACACATCACATATAATAGGATTTTTGTAGGGAGAAAAATTGATCTAATATAACTTTTTTATTATTATTGTGCTCAACATTGATAATGTACCACTACATTACTAGTACGAGTATTATGTTAAAAGGTTTTAATAATAACCCACCTCGGTGGCCTAGTTGGCTAACGGGCTAGTCGTGTTGAGCTCGACTGCTGAGGACGGGGAGATCGAGGTTCGAATCTCTGTCAGGGTGAACTATGGGGTGGTTTTTCCTAAATGGTTTTCAACTCTCCCTCCATGCAAATGCGGGTTCACTTACTATAATTCAACCTTCCCAATTCCTAAACCATTAGCGTAATTAATGCTTAAGCGTATAACCCGAACGGTTAGTAAGACGCGGTGCTTAATAATAATAATAATAATAATATTAATAATAATAATAATAAATTTTAATAATATGTATAAAAATTTAGCGCTACAGATCCCATGACGTGACGTATGAAAACGCAAAATTGGATATAGTAACTTTACTGGCTTTAATTCGAATGGTAATTTTATTTAAAATAACAGTAGAAAGCTACTTTAAAGCTGTACCTTAAATGAAGTAAAAAATAATAATAACACGACCATATTGGGAACGAACTATTCAACCACTTAAACAAGGTCAGGAGATCTAACTACTCATCCCTTCAGGAAAAAAACTCGTATGGATTGTATTTAAATGTGAATTAGTGAGATTGTTAATTATTTTTATTTTAACGTCTAAATCCCTTCACGTTATAATAGTTTAATTTTTGATAGTGAATTTGCCTTAAATACATGCAAGTTATTAATATAGTATTTAGTTGTATTTTTGATTCAGTCAGTACTAATTTGTATGTTTAGTAATTGGAATGTATGAATCAAGACATTTTATTTTCGCTTAAATATTGAATATGAAATTTTCAATTTTTTACAAACAAATGCAAATCCATTGTGAAAATCATTTATATATTATATTTACATGGGCAAAACATTATTTAGAAATATATTTTAGAATAATATTAATGACCTATAGTTTTCATAAAAAAACCTTGTTTATATAACATTTATCAGAATGTGATTTAAAAAATTGAATTGAGAACTATATGTGAAAGTTATTTGAAGAACGCTGGAAAATAAATTCATTAAGGTTTTGATAGTATATATAATACTGTAAGTTTTTTATACTTGATATATCTCATCTACAAGCATGACAATAAAGCTACGAATGAAATAAAGGAATTAAAAGAAGACGATTAATACAAAAGCGGATCTATTCCTTTAGAAGATAGAAGAAAATTAAAACTAATATATTTATTTAGAAAGTTGAAGAAAATGGCTTACTATAGACAGGATGCAGTCTGATATAATCACCATGCTTTCACAAGCCTTTCCGAAAGCATGGCAGCATGGTGGCTTGGCGGATGTCTTGGCCGTTGGACGCACGTGATGGAAAATAACTTCATACCGCCAGTCGAGGCCTCGACCCTAAGGCGCTGATTCCCTAGCGGCACTTCTGGGAAACACTCTCTCCTCTACACCCCTCCCCCCACCCCTTACCATCCATTGATACCAACATTTGGTTCGTTCCCGAGTTAGACCAAGAGTATAAAACACGGGAAACCGTGTGCCACATAACTGAACTTCTTTATAAAATTTCGGCAAAGGAAAAACTTCTGAACTAATCTCCAGCACCACTATTACTGGTGGTCACAATAGACAGGAGTCGGACTCACCACCGCGTCACAGAAGAAGCCTCACCAGATCCAATTAAGTATCACCTTATATCTTCTACTTTGAATACTATGTCCTTCCGACATAGTTTGTTCAATTGTAAGAATGTTTTTATGTGCCCTTCCGACACTATCTGAAGTTATGCTTTGTAATATTGTTTTTATGTGTCCTTCAGACACTAGCTGAAGTTATGCTTTGTAATATTGTTTTTATGTGCCCTTCCGACACTATCTGAAGTTATGCTCTGTAATATTGTTTTTATGTGTCCTTCAGACACTAGCTGAAGTTATGCTTTGTAATATTGTTTTTATGTGCCCTTACGACACTATCTGAAGTTATGCTTTGTAATATTGTTTTTATGTGTCCTTCAGACACTATCTGAAGTTATGATTTGTAATATTGTTTTTATGTGTCCTTCCGACACTATATGAAGTTATGCTTTGTAATATTGTTTTTACGTGTCCTTCCGACACTATCTGAAGTTATGCTTTGTAATATTATTTTTATGTGTCCTTCAGACACTAGCTGGAGTTATGCTTTGTAATATTGTTTTTATGTGTCCTTCAGACACTATCTGAAGTTATGATTAGTAATATTGTTTTTATGTGTCCTTCAGACACTAGCTGAATTTGTGCTCTATAATTGTGTTTTTTATGTACTTCGGACATGTTTTATTTTTAGTCTGAATGACTAATTATGTTGTATATCCTTCAGACATGTTGTCCATGATCATAAAAAATAATTATGTTTTTATGTCCTTCTGACATGTTTTATTTTTAGTCTGAATGACTAATTATGTTGTATGTCCTTGATCAGTACCAATAATTGTGTTTCTTATGTCCTTCTGACATGTTTGATATTTTAGTCTGAATGACTAATAATGTTGTATGTCCTTCAGACATGTTGTCCTTGATCAGTAGCAATAATTTTGTTTCTTATGTCCTTCTGTCATGTTTGATTTTTAGTCTGAATGACTAATTATGTTGTATATCCTCCAAAAATGTTTTATTTAGCCAGATAAACTAATTGGTTAGTGCCTATCGTCAGATAGTTTGGCTATATTTTTCTTATGTCCTTGAAATAGCTTAAACACGGGGGCTTTAAGCTTAATATATAAGGAGGACCAGGTAGTCAAAGTTTTTCTAATCCACGTATTCATTTAACTATTCTGAGTGCCTATGGTACAGTAATGTTTTGTAACGCAATAAACGGCATGTTCCCATGTTCCAGATTTGTATGACTACAAGAAGTTTGTCTACGCCTTTTTTAGGACCTTTTTATGTCAGTGTCGCACTACATTCTTTTTGGCACCTTTTCTGTGTTACTATTTAGGGTGCGCAAAGTGCGGAACACGGTTAGTTTCCTATAGTGGCCCGCACGGATAGTATTTCTTTTCTTCTCTTGTTGGCGGCTCGTTTGGCTATGTATTTAATGTTAGATTGTACTAGCTTTGTTGTACACCCCAGGGTATCGGTAATTGTTTATATGTACTATTGAATGCTCCGGATGTACCACCGGGAAAAGACCGGCCATAGTACTACATGGTGTTGACACCTGACTGTTAGCCATCTGTATGTATATAATAGATCGTCCATTTACTGCTCACTATTTAGAGTATCTAAGGGATTCTTCTTTAATTTAACTCAAGCTATCTATCTTGGCCCATATTTAACCTAGCAACTTTAAACTATAGGATTTACAGTAGTGTTATTTATTAATTACTCTTCCACTGTGTTTTCTGTTTAGATCCTTCTGGTTGTAGTCTGGCGCAAGTCTTACTTTTGTGCTCTTTCTACCTAACTACCCTTTTAACCGTTACTGTGTTGTTTTAGACGCTTATTCTCCCGAGCTACGACAAGGTCCTATATTTCGGGAGTTGTTAAATCCTACCACATGTTCAATCTAAAGGTGTTGTTTTCCTCTTTGCTTTGAATTTATACTTGATACTCTGAACTGATATTTCTGACACTATAAACTGTACCCGATATCTAACTTTAAATCTTGTTCTTCTACTGAAAACCTTTATCTAATCTTATTTTTTGTTATTATAAATTTATTTCTGTTACCTAAGTATTATTCTATGTTTCAGCGACTTGATCCCTCTTATTTCCTTATCGTGTATTTATTTTGTACTAGTAATCGTTACCTCCTCTACATATTAGATAGAGTGAAGGAGAAACATGTTTCGGTGGACGCATTGTACAAGGTGCTAATCTCGCAATAGACCAGACTGCTGAAGACAAGGATATTGGGGCTTGAGCTTGGTAAGGTATAATGAGGGTGTTTTTCCTAAATGGTTTTCCACTCAACGCAAATGCGAGTATACCTGCTCTAAATTCAACCTTCATAATTCCTAACACACTAGTGTAATTAGTGTATAGGTGCGAACCCAAAAAGGTAGTAAGACGTGGTGTTAAAATTATAAAAATATAAGACACCCAATGTATGTACAGTCAGCATTTTAACCCAGATCTTCTCGTCATTGGTCATCCCTTATGCGAGGATGGCGCCATCTAGAGTGTGGTCACAGATGTTGGTTACACTACAGTAGCCCCAGGACTTCTTTGATGCTGACTGACAGCTCACAGCTGAGAGCTGACGGCTTTAAAAAATTACCAGACCAAATTATGTATCCCTACGCTGAACCATATGATCTGCAAAAAACATGTGTTTAGCAGCCGTCACTTCTGACAGTCAAAATTTAGGTATATACCTAAAGGCTGGCTGTCAGAAGTCAGCTGTGAGCTGTCAGTCAGCACCAAAGAAGCCGTGGGGCTACTGTAAATTGAAATTACTGGTGATATTTGTTTCAAACCGTGATCCATTCATATATAAGCTTCAAATTAGTTTGAAAAACTACCCTTAGACACGAAAATCGATTCCAAGACGTTTAACCTGGAGCGTCAATTCTTTACTACTTTGTGACCTCACTTGTCTCTCAATTTTGGGCCATTGCTTGGCAAACTTAATAATCCGGACAAAGAAGTAACTTGGATTTCTCCGTAGTAGTACCTAACACGCGATAGGTTAAAAAGCCACGATCTGATTTGCGTCCATACGTATCACTTTTAGTATTTATAATACGACTACTCGTGAACGTTTTCATATCCATTCCTGGTTAAAAATTATTAGGACCAACTAGGCCTACCTATTATTAATGGTAGGTGACCCGGTGAACTAGGGGTAAGGTGTTGGACTTCTGTACTGGGGTCCGGAGTTTAATCCTTGGTCCCAGCACATATTTATCTGATTACCAAACCCTTCCTTCACCTTTGACAAGACGTGTATTTATCACAACTTGTGAATGTGTGGAATGCCAGGCCTCCACCGTGGTTAGGATTACACGTTAAACTGTAGGTCCTCCATTTCATCTTACAATCACCCTACCATTACACATTAGCCTAAATGCGTACAACCCGAACGGGTAGTAAGACGCGGTGCTAATAATAATATTATTAATGAATATATTTCGAATGAAGCCTTTTCACTGTATAATATGTTTTTATTGCATAATGAGTTTGACAAGTAATTTAAACATAAACCTATATTATTTCACTACCAATATAAAAATAGCTTACATAGGTGATCACTCAGTCCAATACGATATTCTCGAAATTTATTAGATTGCTAGTGAAGGGGAAGTTGAAGATTGCACTCTGGCCAGGCACGATAGGGATGGTTTTACTGGTGTGATTTATCTTCTTTTTTTTTACCTATGTCTCATAACGCTAATACAGGTGCAGTTCCTCGAAAAAACCCATTATATTCCTTATTTTCTAAGGGGTCCTCCTATTGGATACTTAATACGCGTTACTGACGTTCAAAAATCCCCAGTTATTTAAGATGTTTGTTATTTAAAAATATGGTTCACCTCAAAATGAAGGTGAACGAAATCATTATACCGAGTAGCATTGAAAAACTCACTTTGGATGACATTTCACCCAAATACTTCAGTATTGAGATAAAATTAAATATATTTAGAAACATAGATCTAGTCTTTTTCAAACAAATGGCGCCATTTTTTTTAACAGTTAAGATAGATTATTCTCATATAATCAAGGATTGCTTTAGTGGTTTTGAAATTTCAAAACTGCCATTCTTATAAGAAATCACTTGGTGTAAGGATATTTCCCTAAAACAAAAGGTTACGTTCTTAAAGTAGGCGTTTAATAACTTTACAACTTAAACATAGGTTCCGCATTCTAATTGGCAATCAGGCCAAGTTGTGTTATAAATACTACGAGATTTCGAGCTAACAGGGCTCACAACTCTCCATTGAACTTAGGAGGGTCACGTTGTCCATTTTGGGAGCTCCTTGGGTTAGAACGCCGGATCACCTAGTACGATTTTTGAAGGGCTACCGTCGTACGCAGGAGTACTGAGATTCATACCCGTTTAGGTCCACCTAGGAGTCAGTCAGGCCATTGGTTAAGCATTATTTGTTATACTTCGTTCTGTCACGAGCTCCTAAATAATCCCAAGTTTTTTCATATAATTTAATATATCTTATCAACATCCCATTTTGTAATAGAGAAAATTAGTAATGTAAAACCACAAACACCCAGGCCAAAGTCAATTATGAACCCACAAAGTTATATTTCCAGTCACTGCCCATTTCTTCAGCCGCAACCCATCCTGACAGTTTAAGCCCTCACAGTGGGGGTGACATTTAGTTTTAAATACACAATTATAAAAAAATGAGTTATTAAAATAGAATAACTTACATTGTTTAAATTTTAAGTGTACCTAAGTTGATTAGAAAAATAATCAATATCCAACAAATTTCAAAATATGAAAAATTGTATATTTAAACTTCACTCATTAAAAACTTTCCAAAACTTACTGTGATGCTATGTATCCCTGCTCTCCTATGCCAGGAAATAGCTGATTTGCATGGAAAGTGCAACTCCACTTGCGGAAAGCAACTTTTATCATAATCTGAAGGTGAGAAGCTTTGTGCAGAGAAACTTCTGGTAGTGACGATGATCATAGAACTGATGCTTGCTCGGGATAATGTGTACGACGAGGGTGCGCCCAAGAATGATAACGGGAAAATGTAGAGAACCAAAAGCTCAGAATGTATATACAGCAAAGTACAAGAACCAAGTTATCTCAGGCCTAGCTTTGTTAGGATTTTTGTTTGTTTTATATTCTAGATAAAACATATGTCTCCTTAACTCAATTAAGAATGGACCACACCTGCAAGAATTCAATTTTTCATATCTGAATTTTGAATAGTAATAATTTTTGGCTACTATCCCCCAATGCACCCGCCTCGGTGGCGTAGTTGGCTAACGCGCTAGTCGTGTTGAGCTCAACCGCTAAGTATGGGGAGATCGAGGTTCAAATCTCGGTCTGGTGAACTGGGGGTGGTTTTTCCTAAATGGTTTTCCACCACCCCCCCTCCAATTAAATGCGGGTTCACTTCCTCTAATTCATTCTTTCCAATGCCTAATCCATTAGCGTAATTAGTACTTAAGCCATATAACCTGAACGGTTAGTAAGACGCGGTGCTAAATAATAATAATAAACTATCCCCCAAACGTATTTAAAGCGCTTATATCTGTTTCATATTTTAACTTGTTTTTGCTCGAAAGAAACTTTTAGAGAAAGAATGAACAGCTTGAAAATAGGAATTGCCAAGAATAAGAAATATTTGTACCTTTTCTACAGTTCTATGATGACTTGATTAAAAAATGTATAAATTAGGTTTCTTTTATAACAATTAAGGTGGGAATACAGGGGACGCGAGAAAAGGTCAGTGGTTTAGTAATGTTTATGGCAAACATTTTTTTTGGCAAAAGAAATCAAATATTGCTTCAGTATAATCATGGAGTTTGATTTTCCACACATGGTGACATCAACAGCTCCTGAATATCTGTCAAAAGGGCATCCTGAAATTTAGTGACATATTTTTCTCTTCATTTTAAAAGTTTTTCATTTAATGTCACTATGCTCATGACAGATATTCAGCAACTGTCGATATTATTATATGAAGAAAATTAAATTTATGCTCATACTGAATCAATATTTTATTTTATTTGGCAAAAAAAAAAGTTCTTCTAGTAAAACCGCAAAAACACTGACCTTTTCTGGCGTTCCCTACATTCCCACCTCTAAAAAAAGTTGAGAAAAAAACTAAGCATATTCATTTATATCAACCTATTTTGAGCCTTTGTTACAAAACAGGCAGGCAACATGGTTAATTCTGATTGATATTTTAGTCTAGTTTAGTCTTAATAAATCTTATCTTTAAAATAAAAGGATTGTGATAATACTTGATTCGCTTCAATGCCAAACAAATGAATTTGAGTTCATGAAATAAAAATTTTGGTCAGCAATATTTCTAGATAACTAGGGGTTGATGAAAAAATATATTTATATTAATTATTTACTAGTTATCGGTCTTCCAAATCATTAAATTCTTGAATTTTATTGGATTTGCGGACTTCAAAATATTCTAGATTTGAATATATAAAAAAAGCTCAGGTATTGAAGAGAAGTACGGTTTAGGGATACTATTATTATTATTGATAATTTAACTCAACTTATAAACTGTTCAAAGCGCAACAACCGTAGGTCGATCATTAATTTACCACTCCAAATTAATCTATATATCTTATAACAAATGCAATATAGCAAAAAAAAGCTAACTCTTAGTTATTATTTATATTATTAATGGCAACTTAAGTATTAATGAAAACAAAATTTTTGGGGTAAAAATTATTAATATGGATCTATATAATATACATCTATAGAATATATGTAATACACATCTACTACTAATATATATATATATATATATATATATATATATATATATATATAT
>CABEEJ010009960.1:0-16165 GCA_901482245.1 Timema douglasi
TGAACTTGACTTGGCGCAATTCGGGTCCGGGATTAGTAAACAAATTTTAATCCCTTAATGACTGGCGCAATTCGGGTCTGCCCCTATTCTCGGCCGGACGGACATCACGAGGTTTTGTGACTCTCTCCTACGAGTAGTTCTATGTGTCATCACCTCGCTCGAGGTGCGCCACTGTAGCTGTGACAGTCTCATGGACAAGGGCTCGAATCCCTGTCAAAATACCATTTTTTCTCAGTTACTTTAGGAAATCATTACTTACAGCAAATTGTTACTTTTTATTCAGTTTATATATTACTGTGGAAATATATAAAAATATATTTTCTTTACTATATTTAGAAAAATATAGCCATTTCTATTAGTTTTTTTCCGTTTCATAGTGTTTACAGTCACTACTTGCTCGAACTATTTAAATACATGGTATTAGGAGGTTAAAATCAAAATAAGTGCACCACAGTTTGTTTGTAAAGAAGATAGAAAAACCAAATCGGAAACCACACTTTGTTAAAATAAACGGTGCTCTATTGTTTAGAATTGGAGATATTTACTCAAAACTCGTAATATTTGTGAAACGAAATAATATACCCTAGCAAAACTAAGTTTATATTGCACTATACGTATGTAAAACATTTTTTGAGTCACAGTTTTAAATTTTATTTTTAAAGAACTAATGTCCTAATTTGTGTGTTTGGACCGATAAAAAAAAAAGAGCAATGTTGGGTCCCCAAGGGTCAACACTTCATATTAAAATTTCAACTTCCGGAGAAAATTTTCGACAGTTTATTAGGTGTTGCCAACTNGAGCAATGTTGGGTCCCCAAGGGTCAACACTTCATATTAAAATTTCAACTTCCGGAGAAAATTTTCGACAGTTTATTAGGTGTTGCCAACTCTTCATGTTATCGCATTGCTATTAAATTCCTCATTTATAAATTTTGACCAATAAAAAATGTAAATATTAACTATTGAGTCTAAAATGTATATATATCATTGTTGTACAAACATTTCTCCTAAGAGCAATAAACTTTTATATTCTTACTTATATTTAATTACTCCCTGGCATTGGAGAATTATTGAGTTAAAACTTAAGTAGTATCTCTTTACAAGCTCACAACATTGTATTAATATATTTTACACTATCTCAGAAACTGTTGGATTTATAAAAATATATTTCATAGAAAAGTTTTTTATTTTTAATAGTACTACAATTTTGCAATGATAAGTTATTTAGTATCTCAAATATTTGCGGAGATACGGAAATTTCCGCTTCTGTAAAGTACCCTAAAATTAATTTTCATGGTAAAATGAAAATAGCCAGTTTATTTATAATATTAATATATTTTTTTTCTCTTTTCGCCCTTTCCTAAACTACTCTTATTTTTAAGTTTAAACAGACACACAGACAGACGTTGTTGCAAAGACCACTTTTTAGGGTTTGGGGGGTCTTGAGATGTCGACATCCATCAAAAGTTCAGGTTAGATTTTTTTATGGTTGCAATACTTTTATCTTTGGTGTTCGAATAGTTAAAAAATATATATATTTACATATAGCTTGAAAGTTATTGGTTTTATAAAAAATATGTGTCGATTAAAATATTTGTATTATTAAGAGTCCTACATATATGCAACGATAAGTAATTTCATATCCCAAATAGTTTCGGAGATATAAAATAAAATTATAATTTATGTATCAGACCGGAGCCCTTAAAGTCATTTTGCCGAAATATTGAGAGGAGCCATTTTGTTTGGAATATTTAGAAATGAAATTTAATTAAAATTGTTAGAGCCGATTTTTGAGAAAATCTAGTTTTTCTCATTTTGCCCTTCAGTAAACTACCCTTAATTTTAAGGTTGGATATCCAATTCCAAAAACCCCTCGGGACAACCGTATGAAAACCCTAAATACCAAGTTTTAGCCCGATCGGTAAAATAGTTTAGGCTCTAGTAGGAGGTACAGACAGACAGACGGGAATTCAAAAAACACTTTTTCGGATTGGGAGGGGGGGAGGGGAGTCATGAAACGTTAAGATTCATCAAAATCTCGAGTTAGATTTTTTTTGACGATCACAATATTTTCTCTACCTGTAAGATAGCGAGAAAGTAAAAATAGGAAATATCTTTAAAAAAATTAATGAGTCAGAAAAAGATGGCCAAAGTTGGTGAGAAATTGTCATTTTTTTAAAATGCACTTTCAATTAAACCAAATGTACACTCTTGACGCCTATTTTGCTCTACAAATAGGCCCTACTGTTAACTTTTTATGAACACCACACTTCAAGAACATTTTACTAGAAGATCTGAAAACAATCTTAACTAAATGAAACTCGGTAAACACGTTTCCATTTAAAAACATTAATTTATTATTATAATATGATTTTAAACCAACAACGTTATTATTTTTGTACTGTTTCATTCAGCACACAGGTAATTAACAGCTTAATCTGATTGAGTAGCGATGAGGAAGGTAGCTAAGAGGAAGTGAACCCGCATTTGTGTGGAGTGAAGATGGGAAAACCAGAGTGATATATAAATTGTGGAAAACCGTTAAATGTATGTATAGTGGTATATTGTATATCCATACGTTTAACGGGTTTACACTAAATATATTTTTCCCGTTAATTATATATATATATCTATGGCCATCTTCATTTGACGCAGACGAGATTAGAACCTCGACCTCCCCATCAAAGTCGATCAAGCCACGGCAAGAACACCCCTGGCTGCGACTAACTCAGCTTTGTAAACAAATATTCACTTTATCTCGACACCTCGGAGCGAGAATATTGTGATCACCAGAAATTCAAAATTTTGATAAATGTCGACATTCAATGACCCTCTGAAACAAAAACAGTTGTTTTCGCGCTGCCTTCTGTCCGACTGTCTGTACCTTTGCTCGGGCTAGGGCCGAAACCGTTTTGGCTGAAACTTTGTATCTGGGGTTTTAATAAGGTCCCCCCCGAGGGATGTTTTGGAATTAGATATCCAACCCTAAATTTAAGGGTAGTTTATTGAAAGACAAAAAGAGAACAAATCTATTTTCTCAAAATTTGCTCCAACGATTTTGATTACATTTTATATCTAAACAGTGTTTATCTTTATAAACACGATGGAAATTTTAATTTTCTCATGAACATGACTTTGAGGGCACTTTACATAAAGGAGATTTTCAAATTTTCCTAATTTTTCCGCAACTATTTGAGATACGTAATCACCTATGATTGTAAAGTTGTAGTACTATTCAAGATAACAATATTTTTATAAAACCAATAAGTTCTGAGATATAAACAAATATATACACTTTTTGATAAAGGCCTTTGAAAATTAATTCGATTCTTATGCTCTTTGGATAACAAAAATGTTCATCTTTTCTAAATTTTTGGGAACAGTTTTCCTACTTCATAATGCCATAGATTAAGTAATAGTGTATATTAATTAATTTATGATTTTTGGTCTATTGTTTCTACAACAATGTATAGATAGATCTAGTGTTTCTACAACAATGTATAGATAGACCTAGTGTTTCTACAACAATGTATAGATAGACCTAGTGTTTCTACAACAATGTATAAGAGCTATTATTTCTTTGACAAATCTTACGAGTTTTTAGAAAAATTAATGTCTGTTTCAAGATAAAAGCGAGATAAAGTCTGTGTGGTGTACTGTAACATTAATTTTTATTACTAAAATACAAAATTGCCTTTACCTGTATAGTTTGTGAACCTATAATTGCTAAAACATTTTAATTATTATTATTATTATTTTGTTTGGAGTTTAACAACATTATCATCATTATTATTGGTCATATCGACACAAGTAACATAATTAAGATTCCTTTACTCATTTAAATACGCACAACAATATCCATAATATATTAACCTCTTTTTAACAACCTGTATATGTGTGTGTGCATGTGAGGGTAATTTATTTTAAAATAAAGAAGTCCTTAATTAAAATAATTCGATGACAATTTTCAGAGGACAGAAATATTAGCTTTGACACAAATGGCCCACTCCCCTAAATTAAATTCCTAGGTGCGCCCCTGAATGTTAATATTTTCAAAATTAATCCTGCTGAAGTACGAAAAGGTCTTGTTTGTCTATAAAACACGAATAAAGATATTTAGAGAAAGAATATTTTTTTAAATTTTTTATCACCATGTTTTACTACCCGATCGGGTTATACGCTTAGGTACTAATTACGCTAATCGGTTAGGAATTGGGATGATTGAATTTAGAGGAAATGAACCCACATTTGTGGGGAGGTAGAGTGAAAAACTATTTTTGAAAACCACACCTAGTTCACCCGACTGAGATTCGAACTTGGATCTCCCCGTCCCCGGCAGTCTGGCCCAACACGAAATAGTGCGGTAGCTAACTACGCCACCGAGGCGGGTGTAAGCATTTTCACCTTTTCTTAAAAAACCAATGCTGTACAAACAGGTTTTATCAAATTAAGGAAACACTATTTATGCAAGTAATTTATAAGATTAACAGATTCAAGCCTACGCTATAGAAAGATGATAGAAATAAATGACAGGGAGCATTTTGAATCGCTGTTGTCATTATACTCCTGGGTCACACCCTGGTTCTACAGGGATGTGCTACTCCTGGGTCACACCCTGGTTCTACAGGGATGTGCTACTCCTGGGTCAACACCCTGGTTCTACAGGGATGTGCTACTTCTGAGTAATGACACAACATAGCGTGTTGGCAACTTTATGACCGCTACGTTGCGAGGGAAAGCGGTTTTTACATTGACTAATTAACTACTTAGCAATCAAGAAAGTATTATTTGTTTTTGGTATATTTAAGTTGACAATTAGTCTATTAGCTTTCAGAGAAGAAACGCGAACATTGTGGCAGACAATACAGATATTTTATTGTACACTCACAGGCATAAAAAGTGGCTGACGACAATGCTTTAAAGCAGTGTTTATCAAACTGAGGTGTGTCTATCCAGGACCTCTTCCCCTTTTCCCCAAAGGGGTACAGGTATTTTGATGGGCACAAAACTTACCAACTTTTATTAATCATAACTTTATTATTAAATCTTTAAATTGATAAACAAATCAACACAAAGTTTGCCAGTATTTTTAGAATACCACTATAAGTTTATTTAACTTTGGAAAGTCCTTCTTTACTTAACAAGATGGCAGCTATTTGTGCCTTCTTTACTTAACAAGATGGCAGCTATTTGTGCCTTCTTTACTTAACAAGATGGCAGCTATTTGTGTCTTCTTTACTTAACAAGATGGCAGCTATTTGTGCCTTCTTTACTTAACAAGATGGCAGCTATTTGTGCCTTCTTTACTTAACAAGATGGCGGCTATTTGTGCCTTCTTTACTTAACAAGAAGGCAGCTATTTGTGCCTTCTTTACTTAACAAGATGGCAGCTATTTGTGACTTCTTTACTTAACAAGATGGCAGCTATTTGTTCCTTCTTTACTTAACAAGATGGCAGCTATTTGTGCCTTCTTTACTTAACAAGATGGCGGCTATTTGTTCCTTCTTTACTTAACAAGATTGCAGCTATTTGTTTTTTTGTTTTAGGTGTTTAACGTGCACTTTCTGAACCGAACCGGCTCTTATCAGCACATGACTTACAAACTAACTTAAATATAGAATAGACACAACATCCAGCCCCAAGGAGGTCGATTCACCACTCTGAAAGGAGGAAAGTCGAAATTCATCAAAATGATACATTTTTCATCCATGCGAGACTCGAACCCGGGACCTTTAACTTAGTGAGCAAATGCTCTAACCATTGAGATATCCAAGAATTATCCCTCATCCAAGGCCATTTTTCCCTCATATCACTCATATTCACAAATTCTGCCTTAAATATGAGTGAAGAATGACCCTGGGTACGGGAAAATTCCTGGATAGCTCAGTGGTAAGAGCATTGGCGTGCTAAGCCCGGGTTCAATTCCCGCTTCCAGATGCCATTTTCCAATTTAAATAATATATTTAGATGTGACTAGCAAATATAACCGCTTGTCAATCAAGCCATCACAGTATTTTAAAATTTCAAATTGTCCCGAATATTTTCATTGCACAGACTTATTTTTATTAATATCTCCTACGAGGTTTGTCTTGATGGGCCCCTATAGGACACTAATATCGCCCCCTTGGTGGTCCATGTTGCAAAGAACCTCTAAGATAGCAGTTGTATCCCACGAGGAAAGAGTTGCTAACCACTAAACTAGTGTAGGTAGTGAATTAAAACATTTACAATTATTTTGAGAGAAAATCTGTAAAATAAACCATCTGTATACAGGGTGTATTTTAATTGGTGTCAAATATTCTAGGGGCGTATTCCCATCTACCCAACATTAACAGAAAAAGGTCATATAGACATGGGTCTAACAAGGTTTAGTTTCCGAAGTAGGAAGAATTTGATTGTTTGATTAATAAGCAATGGATCAAAAGAAATAACACAATTTTACAAGACTAAGTTTAGCCAAAATAACTTAAAACACAAGACGACAGGGCATTTAGTTACAATAATTGTTCAAAATGGTGTTCTGATTCGATGCATTCTCCGAGCCTGCGTTCCATGCTCTGTCATACTCTGTTGAATACACCCAGACTGTACCATATCTGCTCCTCACATCCATTTACGATACGCCGTTAAATGTCATGAGGTCCAAATCTGGTGGTTGAGCATTCAATGGATAGCTCACAAGCAACCTATCTTTGAGAAAACTCTTAGTAACTCTAAAAACTAAAAGTTTCTAGACCCATGTTTGTATTAACTTTTATTAAAGTTTGGTAGATGGGAATACGCCCCTAGAATACTTGACACCATTTAAAATACACCCACCCTGTATAAAAGTCGAATACTATAGAGTAAATGTATCCTGAAGGAGGAGCTAAGTTCGAATGATTCGTGAAAAAATATCATATTGTGGATATTTATAATGTTTTTAAAAACTAAATATATCAAGGTTTTTTATGAAAAAAGAACTGTACAGAGTTTGTCATAAATCAATAAATTACATAATTGTTACAACATGTTATTAGATTACTGAGACAGACGGCATGGACATGTAGTGAGGATGGAAAAAGAGAGGAGGCCAAGAAATAAATGGGGGGAGCAGATAACAGAAAGTGTTCAAGTGAGAGGAGAAGAATGGTGGAAGAGAAGAGGAAGATGGAGGCATTTTACCAAACTGACCCGGCCACGGGCTGGAAACAGTTGATGATGATGATGATTATTATTATTATAAAACAACTGAGGAGCAGAATCCCAAAAACATTACTAATGGCTGAATCAAGTGGAGCCTAAGGATTACAAACCAAGCTCAAGGTCACCGATAGCTGAACTCTGACCTGTGTGATATCTGCAAGCAATTATATACGCTGCATTCCAGATGGACCAAAATATTTATAACAAACACATTCATCATATTTCAACTTTTAATCATTTTGCATACATTTAAATAGAAAACAAATGTTTAAATCATATAAAAATATATATTTACAAACAAATACAAATAAATATAAATAATGTCTCCCACCAGTTACAGCTAAAAACAAGAATAATGTTTTAAATACATGAACATTAGGCCTTGGATCTACTTTCCAACAGTTCGTATCTCTACGCACTACAACCAAGTAACTGGTTGATTTAAAACACTAATCACACTACGGTAAAAAGTGAGGCCTGGGCCAATACATTATTTTCAATTTAGAATAAAATACCAAATCTTTGTTTATTAGCTCAGATTCTAGTCGGAATAAAATATTTTATCGTTAAATGTTTCAAATAAAAATCAAACATTAAATCGAGTCCAATAAACAAAAATGAGTTAGTTAAATTGTGTTTTAAAATGAGTAGATTATTAATATAATAACATCCTGGAGTTTATACAGTAAAGTCAATTAACGAATGCATGACAATTTCTTTAAAAAGTTGGTTTAAATCTCAAACTTAAATTTTATAATTAATCTCCAACTGAAACCAAATTTGGAATTTATTTGGATTTGAACTTTTTTAAGTTTGATACAAATATTTATAACGCAAAGATTAGGCATTTTAAATAGATTTCAAATCCTAGCAAGATTCAGACTCGGATTAAAAAAAATTGAGGTCTCACAAAAGCTTATAAAAATTCATACCCACAAATAAAACCTTACACTGAAAATTATCGGTTACAGGCTTCTATAATTTAGTTTGTGTGTGTTAACAATACAACCTGGTCAATATTTGTCTACTACATATCTTTCTACGCTCGATAATTACAAGCACTTGACCCATTAACTAGACTATCATAGAGTGGAATTGTTTATCAACTAAAATAACCACAAAATAATATCCTACCCTACTTGTGGCCCACGACACGGTCCGGTAATACAACCCCCGCCACTTCTTGTATCTCAGAGCTGTAGACCATCAGAGCCTCACAATTTACAACCAGTTTAGAAAGTTGCGGTGATCACACTTTGAATTGCTAGTTCTCATCACATTAGCAACGTTTGGATAATAAAATGAGATATGAAGTCCTCTCCACGTCCAAATCATGTGGTGTTCCTCCGTTATTCGATGTTTGTTAATGCTCACACCTTCATTTTTAGAACAAATTGGACGTAATGGTCGGTCGGTATGTTTATACAATAGTGTACATATAATGTTTATATTGTTTCACAACATCAACGAGTACAAATTAGTTGTATAACACACCATTAAGTTGTAGTGTGTTTAAATTATACATAGCACATAATATAATAAACACAATCGTTAATGTACAACACTTGTTTACAATAAAAATGTCTGATTGTTGTATATATAAAAGTACACTTGTTTAGTATTTGCTAGCAAAGTGTTGTGTTGTGTTTTGGTATATTCAGCGCTTTATGCCAAGTATTGCCGTCGGTGGTGTTACGTTTTGTTACGGTGCCAGTTTAATATTTATCTTCCGGATGTTGTTTCAAACCTACAGCGGTCGTTTGGTTTGGGAAGTTCGCGGCTTGGTTCTCCACCCCTCCCTCCCTCGCGAGTGTCCTCCTTCCTGATACCTTCCCCATAAGTACGCAGATATATAAGGGTGGTCAGTCGTCCAGCTCTACCACGACGGTTTTACAGGGAATGTCTTTTGTCACACATTCTATAAACAAGTGTTCCCAAACTTCTCCGGTCACATGCCCCTTTCAAGGCCATGAACTACCACACAGTATAATCAGAGGTGAAAGTTGACAACATCTTTGTTGATGTAACGTTTTATAAAACCAAACCTTCTAAACATATGTAGTTAAGAGCCGACGCATCATTGCTAGGGAAGGAGATTATGTAAACACGAGTTGCAACAGTCAGTGAACATTTTATATGAAGTATAACACAAAGAAATGTTTAATTACTGATTGTTCAACATATATTTGTGTTATACTTCATATTAAATGTCCACTGACTGTAAGTTACTTGAAATCATTTCCTTCGTTGATAACAGTTTATTATTAAGACATACCACTGCTAATTAATTAGGTAGGAAAGAGATGGGAGGAGCAGATAACAGGAGGTGTGCAAGTGAGAGGAGAAGAATGGTGGAAGGATAGAGGCATCCTACTGAACTGACCCGGCTATAAAAAGGACATGAAGGTTTCAACTTCATCAATTTGTTTTTCAATATTGATATTCACCTTAAAACCTTTTTGATTATTTTGATCAGGAGATGAATTCCCCTCCCTCCATTCGATGACCTCTGTATTTATACTAAGTGCGAGTATTCGCTGTTTGTTGTTGACAAATTACAATCAATTGCTATATTTAAATACACAATAATATTAATAAAATATCTGATTATTCACAATGTTATTCATTATAAGAACATCGACTATATTCAAACTGTTTTGATATATGTTGGTGTTTATTGACATTATTAATGGTTCCTATTAACTATTAGGTTTTGTAGCAGTGCCTAAAACACATCGTTGGACTTAGGCTGCCAAAATGTTCTAGAACACACTCAAAAAATACACAAAGTGGAATATTTGAGAAATACATTTTAAAACATCAGTCTTTTGATTAATAAACAAACGTCAAAATTATTAGACCAATTTTTAATCAATCTATAGGGTATTGAAGAATAAATATATTTGCGTGGTTGGAAAGTAAAACATTGAACTCATTTATATCGACTGAGACACTGTAAAATCCCTTCACGCCTGATCAAGTTGAATATTGTTTTAAGACTTCATTTGGAGAGATTTTTGGACCACCTTTTTTTTTCTCTGATATACAAATAAAAAAAATATAAAGTTAAAACTATATACGGTAGTTACTTACACTTGGACTTTGATATTTTAAAAAGTGAACCTTTGTTAACACAAGATTTATAATTTCAAATCGAATCCGGGTATTTAATTACCAGCTCAAATCTAATAAAATGTTGATTGAATATTTAAAATGAAATGGTTTCAATAAGAATATTTTAACATAATCCAAATAGAAAGTTAAATACGAATCTAGGATCTATTTAAACTTGAAATTTAGATTTTTTTATCAACATCACGTCTCACTATCGTCAGGGTTACACGCTTATGTGCTAACTACTGGAGTGAATTAGGGATGAGGGAGGTTGAATTTTGAGAAAGTGCACACACATTTGTAGTACCTTCAGTACTCTCAACTAGGATTGAACCCCAATCTCCCCATCACTGGCCAGTCCATTCTGTTGTGATAGTGACGCCTTAGACCATGTGGCCACAGAGGTAGAGAGATTTAGAATTGAATATGAATTCTAGCAAGATACATTTTCGGATTCAAAATTTTGAAGCTTCACACGGGCTTTTTTTCAAAATTCTCTTTTTCACACGGGAAAAAGAACATGGTACAACGCCTTTGTTGACGATAAACCAAAATTATTTGTAATGTGAAAATAATATCCAACTAAATTGTAGTTCAGAGTAATTCTTAAAATGTCATCATAAAATATTAAATTTATATCCATTTCAAACATTTTTCAAATAACGGTATTCTGTTCGGATAAGATTTGTACTTGTAAATCTTGGTTAGAAATAATCAATGTCTCCATAAGATATGTTCCCGGGCCATGGGCCGACCAAAAATAGATAAGATAGAAGATACTACAAGAACTATATCTATGATATCAATCCGCAACTAGACCCACTCACAAATATTTTTAAAAAGATCTATTTATGATAAACATTAAAAATTTACAACTAGTCTACGGACACAGCCAATTGTTTAAACTAAACAAATCTAAAGCACAAACATTATTGTTACATTATTGTTACATTGTTTGTTATAAATGTTAATGTATATGGAAGAAGATATAGAAGAGAGGATCACACGTTACATGCAATGTTCCTCTCTGTCCAGTGGCAGCAGTGTTGTGTTAATTCATACGTTTCTTTGCCTTCTACCAAATTTAGCAAAATGTACATCAAAAAGAGAAAATATATTGTCCTTAAAGAGATCAACTTTATATTAGAGATAGGTTAAATTTAATTAATTCTGTTTGAATTTAAATTTAAATTTTAAACCAGAACCTAAGAAAATACATCAAAATATTTATTTTCAAATACTTAAACCCAAAGGTTTTATAAACAAAATGATTGATATATTTTTTAATTCGATTATAGTATTATTAATTTGAAATTAAAATAGAGATAGAACCTAATTGATACATTTTTTGTTATAATGTTGAAACACTCTCAACTGTGGTTGAGCTGTTTTGTATAAATTGTGTTAAATGGTAAATTAAGAGTATTTGGGCCACATCAACTTTAATTTACTTAACATCAAAAGCTGTATCTGTAATTTTAAATAAAACATATATATCCAGTTACTCCATAAAAATCACAATTAAAAACAACAGTAATGTAATGTAATGTGAGGATAGTTCGGTTATAAACAAACTGAAAGTAATAACAAGTCGAGATTGTGAGGAAATTAAGGAAAAAGTAATTAGTTTTCTCCTTCCCTGTAGTTCCCATCACATTGTGCACAGTTTCGACTGTTTTCATCAACATAAACCACACAAGAACAGTTTGTGGACCGGCAGACACCGGTGGCGCGACTATCCGGCCCGGTTCTCCGTGTTAACACGCGTGTAATACATTCTACGCTCTATCTTCACTTGTTCTTGCTTTGTAGCCGATGTTGCGTTTCCAAAATAAAATACTGTCAATTAAAGATTGAGAACATTTCTTTCTCGTTTAGTTTTTACTGTCTCCCCCCTCCCCCCTTACAATTACTGTATTCCTATTCTAGATCTCAAGGAAAAGGGCAGATAATATTAAACAAAGTTAAAATGATCTTATTTACACCTGTATTCCTCATTATCCGGTCTGGAATGCCGGATAATCGCACCTCTAGTATATTTCCATTCAAACCTTAGTTAATTCTCAAATATTTTCATGGTTTTAGATATAAAAAGTAAGGGTAATAAAATGTATATTTGTAAGATAGGTGACATATTATCAGTCCAAACCATGTCCCGTAGTTCATTTACATTGATAGAACTTTCCCAAACTGTTCCTTTTAGATATGTTACACTGCCTGAAATATAGGAATGAATTAAAAAAACACTATAATTTATTATCATAATAAAACTAAACAAACAAATACATACATTACCAAATTGATTCTCACACGTTTGTAAATCTATGAGAGTTGATAAAACAAGTTTTCTCGTGAACACTCTAAGAACGAGACCCTGATAAAGTTAATATCTTCACTATCTGTACTCGCATGTGTGACATACGGGTTTCGGATGTGACGAGGAGTTGAATACAATATATGAAATACTCTCTGAAGCAGAATACAATTATAAATATTTGTTGAAATAAATACTATTACATGCATATTTTGATAACTTTTGAAAGAAAAAGTGTTTTAGTGTGTAAATGTAAATATTCATTCACATATCATATATTTTCTCTCAAAACTTCACACACAATCAATCTGTACATCCCGTCATTCTAAGTTAAAGTAAACATTTATTTCTAAATAAAAAAACAAACGAATGATAGTCAAATTCTAAACATAAATAACCAGATCTCAAATATCAATGATCAGATCAAACTTTCAAATTTAGATAAATAATATTCTGACAGATATTAAAAAATAATACAAGTTTTGAGGTAGAATTTACCAATAAACAATCCCTCACATTTATTCAGACAACTTTGGTTTTCAATAAGTTAATTCTATAAATTATAGTACAACACTTAAAATTGAGGAATCATGTAATTAACTCAAAGTATCTTTCAAAGGTAATTGTGAAAAACTTGATTAATCAGCACAATTTTAGAAATATATCAAAATATACCCCCTCCAAATAAAAAAATAAACATGTATCAGTAACAAAAGCTATACAATTAAATATCTAATCCTTTTTTTGGAAGAAGGGACGTTAAATTATCTCTCTTTATATATTTTCGTGAATAGTCCCTGCCATAAAAAAAAGTGGTCTGATTTACGATGGACACATTTGTCACATTTCCAAAACTTGGCTGTCTGGAGGGCACACGGGGATGGACCCTAAAAGCCCGCTGGGCCCGGCCATCACAAAACCAAATAATGACCAAATGAGGATCTGAACTTAATTTGCTAAACTTAGAGTACACCACTCAACGAAATTAAACCACGGTCACGAAGCCCAGTTTTTGTGACGACGAAGAGTGGTCAGTTGTGTGCCGGGGACTGATCGCAAGTTGACTCTGATGGTTTCCCAAAACTCTCCCAGAGTAATACTGAGGTACATTTTATTTCAAACGAAGCTTTTTAAAGAGAGAAAGAGATGACCAACCTAGGGCCGATGTCAGGTCTACGATATGTCGGTGGTCTCACGGAAGGAGCACGACATAGCGGCGGAGAGATCTTCCAGGGGGGAAGATAGGTCCCGAGACTGCAATCAAACAATCTGCAATCCGGAGAAACAGAAGGTACACCGGACATGCGCATGCAGGACTACCAACAATCGTGTACCAGGAGTCTGTCATGGCGGTTAGGGAGGCTAATTACAGGTTTAAAACATACTGGTTATATCCCAGGTGTCATCATTCTATTTACCTCTGGAGCACTAGTGCCAACCACCGTAGAAATAACGTGTAGTTGCTTCGTAAAACTATATAGTTGATGAGAGGAGTTATCAAAGGTTTCTACTAATAACTTCTTAAGGATTGCTGTACAATTGACTCTTTCATAGATCATAGAAAGATTTTAAAAATATTAATAAAATCAATAGGTTTTTTGTTTTTACAGTCAGGCAACATTAGATAATGCATGCATGAAATAATTGATTAAAAAGTGTTATATTCAAACTTTTATCTTATTATAACTGGCTACCATTTATGACCAAATAAATTCATATTTTGTTTAACGAGTAAAGCCAAAGTTTCAAAATAAAAAGGTTTTATTTTGTAAGCACGAGCGAGCGCACAAATACAGGTTGTGTTGTAGTTTAATAAACGGACTCCATTTCTTCTGGTCCACCTTTTTTTTTATTTCTGAAGTGAACACAACCTTTTAGAAGCTCTCGTCTATGATCGTTATCAAGTGAACTACAGGATACTAAAAAAACAAATCTTGGATTTTAATAATTTCACTTTCGATAATGTAAAACAGAGAAAATAAAAATCTAATTGTTTATTGTGTTTGTCCCGTCTATATCCACCTTTCCTGCGCCTTCTTACAAAAGATAAGGAAATAAGGATTTATCTCAAGTTATTTTTATTTTTTAACTCTTTGTCTATCCTCACTTATTTCTCATTCCTGGTTGGCGTAAACTACTAGATGTTGTTGTATAACTTAACTCAAAGTTATACTTTGAGCAGGGGTGGGGGGAATCACCCCCCATTTCTCAATGGTAAGGCAAAGGACAAAAAAAAAGGAATCTGGAGCAGAAATAAACACATGCGAGCGGATCAACGAAAAAGGCAGGCGGATAAGAATGTATTAAAGCAGAAACTGAGATGGAGGTATAGAATAGGGAGGATTGTTAAGAAGCAGCGAGACTCGTCGTCTTGGCTCTTGTACATTTAGACCACGACGAATACCCGAGTGTTTGTCAGAACTCACAAACACAGGTGGTCATGTAAATATCATCTTGTATCATACATTTAGGAGCCATTATACAAATGTTACCCGCCTCGGTGACGTAGTTGGCTAACGCGCTAGTCATGTTGAGCTCGACCGCCGAAGATGGGTAGATCGAGGTTCGAATCTCGGTCGGGTGAACTGGGGTTGGTTTTTCCTAGATGGTTTTCCACTCTACCTCCACGCAAATGCGGGTTCACTTCCTCTAATTCAACCTTCCCAATTCCCAATAAATTAGCGTAATTAATACTTAAAGCGTATAACCCGAACGGATAGTAAGACGCGGTGCTAAATAATAATAATAAAATAATATAAAAATGTTATTATACAGAGTGATTCCGGACTGCCCGATAGGAGTTGACCCTCCAAAGTTTCCCCTTCATCTCGATACACTACTGTGTTTAGAACTCCACATTGAAGCCATTCATGCGCATGCACATTAGCGATAGTTAAGGTTCCTTCCTCAGTAGTTGTAGAGTTCTAGTTTAGTCCAATCTCATCGGCAAGGCCTTTTGAAAAATACAAACCCATTTGAGTCCAGTCACATTTTATTATAATTATTATTATTATTGTCATTTTATATGTAGTGATAATAAGCCAACCAGATCATACAACCCATCCCCAAATTTTGTAAAATTTCAAGTCAAAAACACAATCTGTCATGCACTAATTATTTTGAACCATTACATTTCAACACTAAGTTTATTAAAAAAAATAATTGGAAAATGACATCTGGGCAGAGGAATCGAACCGGGGAGCTTTGGCTTAGTAGTCTACTGTGGCTAAGTCGAGGATTTGTGGATATCACAGGCACTGCAAACTACCAATAATACAAATACATTGTCACAAGTGTTAGGAGATTTAAATGGAACTTTTTATATCCGGTTTAAGAAATGCTATGCTTATAATAAATATTCAAGGAGGGTTCAGATCAGTTGAGAATTAAACTAAACTCATCTTCCGGTGTCTGACTTTTCTATGGCATTAGGAACTAGACCCTTCATTGTCACACTTACAAACTTATTACACCCTATCCCTATCTTGAGCTGGTACTATCTAATCCACCTCGTTACACCCTATCTCTATCTTGAGCTAGTTATATCCAGTC
>CABEEJ010009962.1:0-16158 GCA_901482245.1 Timema douglasi
CAGATGATTCCAATGTTATATGTTATGACTACTATGTTCAAGACCTATTAAATGTTAGTTTCATGGGAAATATTAACTTACGGTTTTGAGAACATGATATTCTCATGGGAAGATATATTATTTATATACCTTTATAATTTTTGTTAGGGACAATTTCCCTGTTTATGTCAGATAATAATATCCTATTTTGTATCGTTATTTATGAAGAGAATTACCTTATCATTCATTTATATATATCAAAGTTTGATATACAATATTGTACAAATTATTCTATGCTGAGTATTATCAAAATAAACGAGCCCTTGGGCTGTATTTGTAAACCTTTGTTAGTTCTTGTCTGAACCCAGACTACCTCTTGGTTATGTCCATTAGACTTAGCCATAGCTTCTCTGGTAAGACAAGGCTGTTCTTGAGCTTGCTGAAGCAGGATGACATGGGCACTCTGTGATTACCCTTTTTTGTAATTTAAAACCGCGATCTCTGTGGTGACTGGTTGGACTTAGGCTATTGGGCTAAGGGACGGTCCCCACAGAGGGCGTAATGGTTGAATAGCATAAAAGGCTGAGTTCTGCTACCCCTCTTGTCCGCCTATTGATGAGAATAAGGCTTTTCAGCTCATGCTTACTCAAAAAACAAATTTAGGAGTAAGTTGTATGCCAGCATTGAGTTACGTATTCTGCTGTTGGAAATAAAGTCCGATTTTAAAAATATTTTTGTACAGTAATTAAAGTATTTCATTTATCACAATAGATTTAAATTCAATTTTTTTTTTTTGTAAAATAAAGAATGTTTTTGTTCATATATAATATTTTCTTGTTCAAAATAAAGAGTTATGTTTATATTTGAAATACTTTCTTTTTATATCCAAACCTACAACTTTATACAAAACACACTCAGGCAATAGGAGAAAATGAAAGAAGTAAGAACGTTGTGAGCTCACAAAGATTAGTAAAAATTAGGAATAGACTTAGGGTTCCACGGTGGGAAAAATGACTTCATAAGTGTTCTATGACTGAAAATTTTGGGAAAGGATGCTCTAACGTCTTATCAAATAACAACCTTTAATTCGGCTACCTACTGTCATATTTGCGAGGAAGAGTAAAATATAGACCATGTATTTATTCTCTATCGCGCCAATAGTCATACAGGGTGTAATATTAAATACATGAAACCTTGTCATTTGAGATTTGTTATACACAGTTTCAAGATTTAGGGCAATGGATATCTCATTTCATTGGGGATTAAGCGTTGGGAAACTGATTCAGTCACCAGGGAATACACTGTCGTCAATCCTGGTAAAGGAACCTATATAGAGGAAAAAATGGGACGGTTTAAAGTAATCATCAAGTATATTCGTTGTTGTTTTCCAGGATTAACAATTAAAACTATCCATAGCCTTAGCTGTATTTGTACTTCACTGAACAGTGGTGTATTCTACCTAGAACCATAATAACTCAAAATAAGCCGTAAATGATATAACTATGATGAACCTTACATACTAGTAATTCGTAAAGGTATTTTTGCGTAAGATTATATATCGACTCATTTGAGATGGAACGCAGATCCCTTGTCGTGATATATTCTACAATGGTCTCACTGATAGTCACATCTCTAAAGAAGAATAGAAACATTCGTGTAAATTATAGGTCAAGTTCGATTGTAAAACACTATGGGGATACTCCGACATGTATTTGTATACTGAAGTGACATTCCTTACTTTTGTACACGGAAACATTTAAATCGTACAAAATCGATACTGCTTGGTCTCTTGCCGCTTCTAGCCTAGCTTACCAATCATTGCCGAGAACTACAAAAGTTTGACTCGAAATAATTAGCGACATTGACATTCACCAATTTATTAAGGGAGCTAACTATATAAGGTTGGACCTGTTTAGCTGTAAAATGAAACTATGTAGTGAATAATAACTGTATGTATTCTTTTGGCAACCCTAAACCAGAATCCTACCGCGTGTATCTAGAAATTAATGGGCCTTGTTATTTCAGTATGGTGAGCTATCTACAATCCGAACAGTTAAGATGGATCGATGATGATTATTATGATGTTACACGATTCATCGTATAGACAGTGACTGATAATGCAGAGACGGATTATATTCTACAAGTAGTGTTAGAGTACCTTTATGACAGTCACTATGCTCATTTAGACTTGCCATTCTGCTCTGAGAAAGGAGTTCCTCCTAATTGGAAGCATTAGAAGTTATTAATGACACTAGCCAATAAAACGGGATAGGTTATTCTCTACCTTTACTTGAAACTATGTTTGGAAAATAGACTGAAATGGGTTATAGTTCACAGAATACTTGATTTCAAAATGGCTCCCTGAATGGACAAAATGAAGATTAAGACTACTGATCATTTTAAGAACATGTTTTTAAACTGATGAATAAATCTGCTTCTGGGCATCTCATATCAAACAAGAGCGTACTGGAGTATTAAAAGGACCAGAGCATCATATTAGAGAAGTTGTTAAATATCGAAATGCAGCCTTAAAATATATATTTTGATATCTACCCTCATGTAGGATTCTCTATTTTGGGAATATCGAAAGTACGGTCTAAAGTATCCGCTCATGACCCCGGCTTTCCCACCTAATTCACTCAAACTTCAATACTCTGACACAGACACTTTGCAATATGAAATGACGGTTGAGGATGCATAAAAACTGTTCATACTGCTAGCTAAAGACTACTAAGATACTTCGACTTGGGATTATGACAATATTTACGGAATACCACTAGTAAACAAAGCAGTAGCCCGCTATCCCCATGGAAACAATGCTCTGATTGGCTGTATAGATCACGTGATCACGCTCCCTCGCTCTCTGATTGGCTGTTGGCATTTCCACTCCCTTCCCCTCTCCCCTTCTCTGTGGTAATGTATTTTCCCTGTTGACTGGCACCCGTTTGGCGGCTAGGAATATATCGTGACCTTGAATGATGTCACAACCCTCACCTGCAATGGAATTTCCCTGGTGACGTCATCATTATGTCGCAACCCTGATGACTCATACCTGGAGCCAGTTTGGCGGCTATGAATAAATCACGACCTTGAATAATGTCGCAACCCTCACCTGAAATGGGATATCCCTGGTGACATCATCACTCTGTCGCAACCCTGATGACTCATACCTGGTGCCAGTCTGGCGGCTATCAATAGATAACAACCTTGAACAATGTCGCAACCCTCCCCTGCAATGGGTTTTCCCTGGGGACGTCATCAATCTGTCGCAACCCTGATGACTCATACCTGGTGCCAGTTTGGCGGCTATCAATAAATCACAACCTTGAACGATGTCGCAACACTCACCTGCAATGAGTTTTCGCTGGGAACGTCATCAATCTGTCGCAACCCTGATGACTCATACATGGCGCCAGTTTGGCGGGACGACAAGACGAGTTGAGAAAGGAATAGATCGTGACCCTGAACCAGTGAGGTAATTGATCCTTGCAACTATCCTCCGGCAAGGGGTTTCCCGAAGTCAAAATTATTGCGAGTTATGTCGCGACCATAATGACTCATACCTTGGCGGCTAGGAATAGAACATGACCTTGAAATTGTGAGGTAGTACGTGAGGTCATTGAACCTGGCAACCTGGGTTTTCCCAATGACGTAATCATTGAATGTTATGTCGCTACCCTGATGATTCATACATTGGCGGCTAGGATTAGATCGTGATCTTGAAACCGTGAGGTCATTGACCTTGGAAACCGGGGTTTTTCCAATGACGTAATCATTTCGTGTCAAGTCGCAGCCCAGGCCACAGTATTGTGGCCTGACAAGACGAGTTGAGATGAGAATAGATATTGAGGTCATTGGCCCAGCTAACGGGTTTTTCCTATGACGGCATCACTCTGACGCAACATTAGGTGCTCTGTAAAGATTGTGGGCGTTGGTTCACAAACCAGACGGCCTTTAATAGCCATAAACGACCCGGTTTTTGCACAGGTCACAGGTCGGTCTGTGATGTCAAAAAGGTTAGCGAGGCTTGTGGGCAATTTTTCAGTTTGAAAGAGCAGATCATTCCCACAGGTGTTATAAATTTTTTTTGTAGAGTATGCAAGACCTATCGTCCTTTTGGTCATTTCTGTTATATGAAGCAGGCGAAAAAATGGACTCCAGCACTCGTAATGAACGGTGGGAAAATTATGTCCATGCGTTACGACCTGCTCCACTTTATTGACTCGCTAAACTTTCTCCCCATGGTGTTGTCCAAGATGACAACAACATTTGGCTTGGACGAGTCTTTGGCCAAGAGATATTTCCCCATTTTTTCAACAAAAAAAATGCAAGGTATAGGGGTCCCATGCCACCAAAGGATGAATAATGCATCGGTGAGATGTCGGTTGAGGGAAAGGAGCACTTTGAGAAGTGGTATGACGCGTTGGTCAAAGAAAATTATGTCTTTGATTTTAAGCGCGAGTTGGGACTGTATTGTGTGAAAGATGTAGAGATCCTGCAGAATGCCTGCCTGCAGTTTAGAGACATGATCATAGAGAAATCAAAGGTGGGTCCTTTCAGAGAGGCGTGTACGATAGCTGGAGTGGCCATGTTGGTTTACCGCTGAAGTCATCTTAAGGAGGATACTATAGGTATTATCCCTAACGGTGGCTATCGGTGTGCAGACCAACAGTCGCACGTCGCTGTACAATGGCTCTGCTGGGAGGCCCATCAACGACGGTGTCTCTATTCTTGATGCGGGTAACGACCGTGAGGAATATGTGTTAGGGCGACGTGTGGAGGGCGTTGTTAAAGCTGGAGATACCACCACCATCTTCCAGTTCTGGGGCAGTTATTGGCACGGGTGCCCTCTATGCTACCCTGACAGGACCACCCCTATCAAAAAGAGTCCCCACGAGACCATGGAGACGAGCTATGAAGCGACCCTTGCTTGTGTTGAAAAATTTAATAATGCCTGCTACACGGTCTTAGAGATGTGGAAGTGTATGTTTAATGCGATGAAACGCACAGACAAGGAGTTGAAACCATTTGTACTCTGGGACGAGGTGTATACCAAGGAGCCCCTCATCCCCAGGGATGCAGTCTTTGGCGGGTGTACAAAATTCCACGAAGCAAACCTTTCTTGTAGAGAGAAGATCAAGTTCTTGGATGTGTGTTCATTGTATCCTTACGTTTGCAAGTATTAAAAATACCCCATCGGCCACCCAAAAATTCACTTGGAACCAAATTGTCCATATATAGATCAAGTATAAGGCATATCCAAAGTTACAGTGACGCCTCCGGGGAATTTATTCATGTCCGCACTGTATTCACGGATGCATGACAAGTTAATGTTCATCTTATGCAGGAAAAGCGGGGAGGAGAAAAACCAAGGTGCGTGTCAGCACAACGACAAAAAAGATCTCTGGTTGACAGGCGTCTGGCTGATTGACAAGATCCAGAAAGCCATTGAGAAAGGCTACACCGTTGAAGCAGTACACGAAGTGTAGGAGTACAATATATCTGTTTACGGTCATCAGAAACGTTCTGGCGGATTTATTCAAGGGTACATTGATACCTTTTGATAATTAAACAAGAAGGCAGCGGATAGCCAGAGTGGTGTACCTAACAAGAGGAAAAGTTAGCTTATATTCAAAATTATGAGGAAAGGGAAGGGGTAAAATTCGATTTCAGCTCTGTTTCTAAAAACCCTGGTACCCGCACTCTGGCTTAACTATTTTTAAATTCACTATGGGGAAAGTTTGGGCAAAGACCCGATTTACCATACGTAGCCGTTGTTAATGACTATCAGGGCATCTGCAAGTAACTGATGGATCCATACATCACCGTGGACAGCATCATTGATGTTAATGATGAGGTTATGTTCCTCTATTACAAGGATGTGCGTGACGCGTTGCACCCTAACGCTAACACGAATGTGTCGGTGGCATGCTACGCAGCTGCTATGGCTAGGTTGCACTTATACAGCATCCTTGAACAATTGGGGGACCGCGTTTTGTATCATGATACAGATAGCGTTAAAATCACTGAAAGCCCCGGCGATTGGAGTCCACCGACCGAAGACTTTTTAGATGAGCTCACTGATGAACTTCAGGATTAAGGTCTGGGAAGCTACATTAGCGCCTTTGTATCTGGTGGTCCCAAGAATTACGCGTACTGAGTTTGTATTGGTGGTGATCCTGCCAAAAAAAATTGTGTGCAAGTTTCGCGGGATCGCCATAAACTATGGCAACCGGAATGACGTTATTTTTGACGTTTTGAAAGAGATGTTCAATGAACAGGCTGCGGAAAGATACATATAGATACCGCACCAAATTGAAAGAAAAGGTCTTACGACTCTATGTACCGTTTCGCAGACTAAAGACTACCAGCCCGTGTACACCATACGTCGGATAACCGATGATTAAAATACGTTGCGGTTTGGGTATCAGAGTCCTTGTAAACGCACTCACCACGACTAAAAGGTGATCATTTAAATGATCTGAATAGTCACCTTTTTTCAATCTAGACAGTTCCCCTGACATACCATTTTTCAAAGATTTGAGATTTTTTTCATATTTTTTTTCTGCATGAAAACACGCATACTATTTTAGTGATTTATTTTATGCATCCGGGTTACTTTTTTATATTTATTTTATTCACCAGTACAATCCTCCCCCTACTTGATTATTTCTAGTCAATTAAAGGTTTATATATATTTTAATTCTCTTCAAATATAATACACTGTTTGTATATATATTTATTTTAATTCTAGTCAATTATAATAAATTGATTGTATATATATATATATATATATATATATTTATTTGCTTTTAAATTGAAACCATCTCTATGTATATATTATATTGAACCAGCTTTCTTTTATATTTAGTACTGAGGCCACTATTCCTAATATGTATAAATATATATATTGTAAATACTCCCAGTATAATTTTCGCTGTGTGTAAATAAATATTCCTTGTATAATTTTCATGATTGTAAATAAAAATTGTAAAAAACTGTTATGTTTGTTTTTTAACTTATACATCCCCACCTCAATCCTTCTCTATAAATACAAGTTCATGTAGCTTATAAGCTCAGTCTCAAACATTATGGAAAAGTTGAAACATCCATTTTCGGACATCATATCCGGCCCTTCCAGCTGTGGAAAGTCACATTTTGTAGCCGGCTTAATCCTACATTTGGACACAATGTGTGACGCTAAATTTGATAAAATCACATGATACTATACTTTATGGCAACCGAAATTCGAACTAGATGGGTCAAGTCCCCGCGTAATATTCTGTAGGGGTTTGCCGGAAAAGGATGACATCTGTAAGGACTCTCCCCAGCTGATTATCCTGGATGATCTGATGCGTGAATCCAATGAAGTGGTCGTCGATCTTTTCACAAAAGAATGCCACCATCAAAATAACAGCGTCATATACCTTACAAAAATTATATTCCACCAGGGCAAGGGCCAAAGAGACATTTCCTTAAACGCACATTATATCGTGCTTTTTAAAAATCCCAGGAATAAAGCACAGATTCAACACTTTGCTCGTCAAGTCTGTCCTGAAAATCCCCGTGTTTTACAAGAGGCTTACGCTGATGCTACAAGTACTCCTCATGGGTATATATTGTTAGATTTCAAACAAGGTAGACCAAAATTGTTCAGATATAGAAACCACACAAATGTCGGTTGCTGTGTGTACCTATCATGCGAAAAGCTTTAAAAACACCGACACTTCCAGATTACAGATCATTTCATAACAATGAGTCCCAAAGTGCTGAATCAGGCCAATATGCTACGTGCGATGTAGCGCATGAACCCGCAGCAACGTGTCGCCTTGCTGAAAATTGGCTAGAATAAACTGATTTACTCTGTTTGCGAGTGTGCCTATAACACTTTTAAATGGTTCCGTTGAAAAATGCGCATAAGACAAAATCACGTGCTCACAAGCAGGTGTTGCACAAGCTGTTCAAACGAGGAAAGTGCTGGAAGAAGAAAAGAAGACTACTCGTTCAGAAAGGAGGAGCGTTCTTGCCCTTACTTTTAGCCCCTTTAATCAGCAGTGTCCTCGGTTCCTTATTCAACAAGTAGATAATGGAACACACGTAAAAGATGATATTGGTGTCCCCGGAAACATTACACCATTACAAGAAACACCACCAACAAGTGGCATCGGCCACAAATCTAGTGGTCTCCAAATTGAACAAGGAAATGGAAAAAATCCTCGCATCAAAACTTGTCCAAACGGACTTTATACTAACAAGTGCTACAGCCCTATCTGCACTTTAGTCAACACCCTCCACAGTCTGAAAATACCACCACCACCACCACTCCTGAAGTATCGGTATTTCCCATCACTGCTGTTCTTAATACTGTACCAGCACAGGCACGTAAAAAAGCTGAACTTTTACTAGTACATATTATTTCCCGAGGCGGCATCTCTTGGGACTCAAATGGAGAAATGAGTATTCACAATACGCTTCCCCGTGGATCCAAAATTGTGGATTTAGTCAACAATCTGGTAAGAGCAAAAAGACACAGCTTAACGTCGGGGTGGCGAGAGTTACTCACGTGGTTGCATAAAATAAACTTTCTGAAAAAATTTATTGTAAATCCAAAACGTTTGGCACCGATTAGAAACCCCGCCCGTACAACAAATACTTACACATTCGCAACGCCCTTAGAAGAAGAAAGTGAAGAGGGTGGATGAAAAGAGCTTAATGGCCCGTTTAGCCGACATCTACTACGACCCTTCTCATCCTGCAGGGTTTGCAGGCGTGGCATCGCTCATCAAGGCGTCCAAGAAAGATCCCGAAAAAGTACAAAAATGGCTTCGTGCGCATGACGTTTATACCCTACACAAACCGGTGATAAAAATTTTTCCACGCAACAAGTACGTGGTGTCAAACATTGACGATCTCTGGCAAGCTGATCTCAACATTATGCGATGTATCGGAAAATATAACGAAGGTGTAGTGTACTTGCTCACTACCATCGACGTGTTTATCAAGATGGTCTGGGCGAGGACGCTTCCATCCAAGACGTGGAGCGTCGTAAGAGACGCATTTCGGGACATTTTCAGAAAAAGCGGCCGTAAACCTCCAAGTTTAGAGACGGACAAGAAGACATAGTTCACGGCACGTCTAGTCCAGAAATTTCTCAATCAAGAAGGCGTGCATTACTACACAACTCATAGTCCAGATGTGAAGGCGGGATCGGTATGTGGACGTACTTCAAGATCTAGTCGACGCTTAAAACGGCAAAAAACATTCCAGTATCAAGATGGCGCCTGCCGACGTTTCAGAAATAATGTGCTTCAAGTCAGAGATAATTTGTATGGGAAAAGGTGTCCAAAATCGAATAGTAAGCCGAAAATAAAAGTCGGTGCGTATTTGCAAATCCAAAATGCTGTTTGAAAAGGGCTAGGAAAGCAATTGGTACGAAGAAATTTTCAAAGTCAGCAGTGTCGTCTACAGGCTGACTTATCTTGATGGCGAGGAGGTGGAGGGGACGTTATGAGAACCTGAATTGCAACACGTACGTCTTCCCGAAACATTTAATGTTGATAAAATACTACGTGTCGAGGATAAAGGCGCCAGTAATAAAGTGTACGTGCAGTGGAAAGGTTATCCTGCCAAGTTTAATTCTTGGATTCCTGCCAGTTACGTCAGCGCCCTACCATAAAGGACCAGTTTTACATCACTTTGCCGGGCGACAGCTCTATGGGATATTTCCTGAAAAATACCCTAATGAATTTCACCACGCAACTTCCTTACAGTCTTACACTCGAAAGCTAGTGGGAAGTCGCTCTTGCTGAATTTCAATATCCGTGTTCTTTCACCACTGTACCCGAGGGCCAAAATATTTTATGGTACAACTGAGTAGACGCTAACGACGTAGAACAAATATTCAATGATCATATCCCTCCTGGAAAATACAGCACTATCCATGAATTGATCAAAGCTCTAAACGAAGAAAAGGCTATTAAAGGGGATTCCGGAGATGTATCCAAGTACACAAACCCCATAAAAAAGTGTACGTTGTCTCTTCTTCACAAAATATACAGCTGCTGACTCTATCAAGTCAACTAAGTCTACAGCTTGGTTTAGATCCTCTGACTAATCTGATCAACGTCCCAAAGTTACCGTACGCCACCAACATTCTTCTAGTCTTGCCCTAGCATATGTTCATCTACACGGATATTGTAGATCCTCAGCCCATTGGTGACATTGTTGCACCACTGTTAAGTATCGTTGGCATCAACAACATAAACTCTCTCTACGGCATACATAAGACAGTTAGCTATGATCCGTTGCACTACATGCCCGTTCTTAGAAGGGAAATTGGAAGCCTAGAAATCAATATAAGAACAGATACGGGTGAACCTGTATCATTCGAGTTTGGAAAAGTGTGCGTGAAACTTCATTTTCGACGCTTCTCAACATGAACTGTCCCTACAAAAGATACTACGTCAACCAGGCTTGAACAGTTATATCTTCGATCTACAACGGTGCTCCCTATCAACGAGGGTATGGGATAGGAAGTGTTTTTAGCGGCCTTTTAAAAAGCGTCGTACTGTTGCTTAGAAGCGTAGCTAAGCCATTGGAAAACAGGTGCTTCATACGGGTATCGGACGTGCTCTCCGACGTTGCCAATCAGCGTCGTCCTTTCAAAGAAGCGCTACGGCACCAAGTTGGTGAGGTTGGAACTAACCTGAAACGCAAGGCAGAGCAGAAGATCGACACACTGATAACCGGCACAGACTATAAAGGGCGTCGTAAAAAGCACCAACGTCAGTCTTCTGCCGTTGCCCGACGTAAAAAGGTCAAGAAAGAAGCGGAAGATATTAGCAGTTGAAATGTCGTTTCTACACCCCCAATCCTGTGAGTGTGCTAGCAGTGAACTCGATCTCTTTTCCATCCCACCCACACAAACCAGTCTTGAATTTGGTAATGTCTGCAGTACAAACCTGTCTCTCCCCTCACCGATGATTCGCCCATCGAATTTACCGTTACCGGACAAAGCGAGTTTTATATCGATATTTCACAGACTATGCTCTATCTCAAGGCGGAAATCATGAAACCCGAAGGTGGCACTTTCATAGATGTAGATAAAATTACTCCCGTCAACAACTGGTTGCATTCTCTATTTACACAGGTGGATGTGTTTTTAAACCAAAAACTAATCTCACCATCCAGCAAAACGTATGCTTATAGATCGTTAATTGAAACGTTGCTGAATTAAAAACAGTGAGGCCAAAATAACACATTTGACTAGTAGTCTGTGGTTCGCAGACAGCCCCGCAACATTTTCGGAGGATAACGCTCGCAACAAGTGATTTGAGGCCTGTCACAGTCTCACCGTAAAAATAAAGATTGTGGATCTTTTGGAGTATCTACACGGTGACGTGTTTAACCAAGAGAAATACCTTTTGAACGGCACCGAACTCAGAGTTAAGTTGGTTCGTTCCCGAGACGGGTTTAGTCTTATGGCCATCCCTGAACTCCCTCACTTTAAGGTTCACNTCACATCTCCGAAGCCGGCCTTCTAGTGCGACATGTCAAAGTAGCACCTTCTATACTGTTGGCACATGCCAAAGCCTTAAACGTCAGTCCCGCAAAGTATCCCATCACCCGCGTGTAAGTGAAAACACTCACTATTCCTATGGGCGTGCAAGGGAAATCACTTGACAACGTATTCACCAGACATTTACCCAAACGATGCATCGTGGGATTTGTATCAAACGCTGCGTTCAATGGAGACGCATCCAAGAACACGTTCAACTTCCAAACCTATGGCATAAACGATTTCTTGCTGTACGTGGAGGGGGAACAAGTGCCGTTGTAATCGCTACAACCCGATTTTTCAAACGGCAACTATGTCATGTCCTACCACACACTGTTTCCTGGAACGGGTATCCATTTCATGAACGAAGGCAATGACATCACAAGGGAATCCTTCCCTAAGTGATATCATTTCATGGCTTTCGATCTCACACCTAATCTGTCCGCCCACATGACATCGCATTGGAATTTGACGAGGTATGGCTCTTTGAGCATCGAAGTGAGCTTCATCAGAGCACTCAATGAAACCGTCAATTGTATCGTGTACGGGGAGTTTGCCAACATAATCACCATTGACCAGGACAGAAACGTCGTGACCGATTATGGGAGTTAATATAATCTGCTTCCCGCCCCTTACTACCATCATTTAAGTTATTGACGTCATTGTGGATTTCCAAAGCTTCGTAGATGACGGCAAACAGTTTATCGTCAAGAAACTGAGTGTTTTATCTGTTTGTGGTACATTTTTTTAAAAAGAATTGGGCGTTAAAAACCCCATACGCTATCGAGGAACTTTCCACCGATGCCAGAAAGAAAGCCGACTATATCGTCATCAATCTGCACGGTATTCCCTGGGATAGCGGTGATGTAGATTACAGCCTGCTTGAATCCCTCATCTCCTGTGCCACAACGCGTGCAGAAATCGTCTACGTCAAGAGGGCAGAAAATAAAAAAAATTCTAGTCAAACACACGTCTACACTCATCGTAGATCTGTACGATAGAGGTTGTTCGTTCATCAATGAAATCACTTAAACTAGCCCGCACCATGGGCATTGCACATAGTTCTGTATGGAGTTTCTGTTCGGCCTTCATCGTTTTGGGACTTTGAGATTGGATGATTGAAGATGTACACGAAAAAAAAAGCGTGGTTCCATTCTGGAAGGTCAGGAGTTTTCCCTGCTGTTCAATTACCCGCAATAGTAGCTCGACCTGCCGCTCTAGTCATCAACACACCTAACCAGGAACGCATTGGGTCACCATATTTATCGACAAGAAAGGCAAGGGGGTATATTTTGAAATCTGTGGTTATCCACACCGTATAAAGACACATCTGGCATTTATACGCAAAAACTCTTCCTGCACGTCCCATAGCACGCTACAACTTCAAAGCAATGCCTCAGAAGTTTGCGGCTATTACTGTTTCATGTACCTTCTCTATCGCGCACAGAACATTCCGATGAAAACTTTTCTAAGACTATTATCGCCCACCAATCATACAGGCAACAACGCTAGGGTGGTGAGATTTTACAACACATTTTTCAAGACTGTTGGGTCCTTCCACCCCTCAAGAGATTGTGTCCAAACAGCGTGCGCCTATAAAAGGGGCGTCCCGGCGGCGTAATGACCATAACCACGACAGTCGTCGAAACAAACAAAAATCATAGAAGGTCAAGACGTTTGCTCCCGCAAAGCAAAGCCAGTGAAGCCGCGAGCCAACACTAGTATTTTCAACACTGTGTTCCCGCTGGACAGAGTCGATGCCAAGCGAGTCATCGTCGACATGAGTGTCAAGAAAAACTTTACGCCCTATGTCCAGCTAGAAAAATGTGGAGGGAACTGTGTGGTGTTTAACCGTACAGAGTGGCAAGAACTGGGCAGCTACAAGTCGGTCATCTCAAAGTTTTTCACCAACACGCAACTTCCTCAGATTATTAGTCTGACTAATCATGAAATCTCTTTGAGACGCATGTGTGGCGACAATCAAGACGCTGGACTCAAACGTGTCACCTATCTAGCACCTAGCTGGGCGCGTCTTTGTTATGTGTAGGACTTCATCGACGTCGCCGGCGATTAACGGGACATGTGATCAACAATCGTCACCAGCTATTGCAACCATTTTACCGACACACTCGTCGTGGATGTATGAGACACGCTAACAGAATCAGCGGATGTCATCGATCTTTAACAGCCTACTGTGGAAACGCAAATCAGAAACCTGGATCTTTTCAGTGCTACCTACTATACACGTCAAGTCGTTGGTTTGGACTATTACATGCTGGACTGTGAACTAACAACAATTTTACTAACACATCTAAGAGACATTGTGGAAAAACATATGAACGAATATATGCGTCATTCCTGTAAAAGAGTATAATTATTGTAAAACATTTACTGTATAATAAATATATATATTTGTAATATCTGTGTTTTATTCACTGTTTGTCCCTTACGAGTCCCAACTTGTCTTGTCTGCCCACCAAACCGGTGCCAGGTTTCCGATGACTTCATAGGAAAAACCCGTTGCCTAGGTTAATGACCTCAATATCTATTCTTGTCTCAACTTGTCTTGTCGGGCCGCCTTACTGGCTCTAGGGTTTCGACATAACAAGCAATGATTACGTCATCGGGAAAACCCAGGTTGCCAAGGTCAATGACCTCACGGTTTCTAGGTCACGATCTATTCCTGTCTCAACTCGTTTTGTAAACCCGCCAGACTGGTGCGAGGGTTGCAACATAACACGCAATGTTTATGTCATTGTGAAAACTAATGTTGCCAAGGTCAATGACCTCATGGTTTCAAGGCCATAATCTATTCCTTGCCGCCAAGGTATGAGTCACAAGGGTTGCGACATAACACTCATTGATTACGTCATTGAGAAAACCAAGGCTGCCAGGTTCAATGACCTCGCGTACTACCTCACGTTTTCAGGGTCATGATCTATTCCTAGCCGCCAAGGTATGAGTCATCAGGGTCGCGACATAGCACGCTATGATTTTTACTTTGGGAAAACCCCTTGCCGGAGGAGAGTTTCAAGGATCAATTACCTCACTGGTTCAGGGTCACGATCTATTCCTGTCTCAACTCGTCTTGTCATCCCGCCAAACTGGCGCCATGTATGAGTCACCAGGGTTGCGACAGATTGAAGACGTCACCAGGTAAAATCCATTTCAGGTGAGGGTTGCGACATCGTTCAAGGTCGTGATTTATTCATAGCCGCCAAACTGGCGCCAGGTAGGAGTCATCAGGGTTGCAAGGATCAATTACCTCACTGGTTCAGGGTTACGATCTATTCCTGTCTCAACTCGTCTTGTCATCCCGCCAAACTGGCGCCATGTATGAGTCATCAGGGTTGCGACATAATGATGACTTCACCAGGGAAAACCCATTGCAGGTGAGGGTTGCGACATCATTCAACGTCACGATCTATTCCTAGCCACCAAACGAGTGCCAGTCATCAGGGAAAACCCATTACCACATAGAAGAGGAAAGGGAGGGGGAATGCCAACACTCAATCAGAGAGCTATGGGTCTTGGTCATGTGATCTAGCTATCCAATCAGAGCGCTGTGCCCATGGGGACAACGGGATACTCAAAGCCGTACTCAATAAATTTAAATATGAGACTCAAGGATAAATAATTACCGAGTACTTGGGATAACGATCTCAACTATAATATTTCTCAGATCAAGGAAAAAATTAATACTTAAGATGTAAGGCGTAAATAATACCGCATTAAGAACTCTTACTTTGGACACCTATAGTGAACGAAACCACTATTTTGATAGAAGCTCATCTCACTAGATGGATCAACCTTAAACTGTTCTTAAAAAAATAAATAAGGCTGCACTAAGATCTCTAGACGATAAACGTCACATAATACTTGGTTCCGTTTGCACACTTCCCTTGAATCATTATTCAATACGAGAATAATAGTCAAGACACCATGAAGAAACCTAAGCATGAAAATACTTTTCTGGTAACACCTTTATAAATAAACTCTGATATAGTGAATATGGACTTTCGAAGCCTTAATATATCGCCTTTGATAGATGCATTATGCATAATCCAGAGATGAATAGGGCATAACACAATGAGCTGAGTGTAATCCGAATATATTGTACAGAAATTTTTCAGGAGTGAACATTGTTTAGTAATATGTATATATTGAACATCGACATTGATAAAAGGAAGTTTAATTAGCCTTGTATATTTTGATTATGAGCATATTTGAAATATTTAAAATTATCAAAATATATGTATTCTCTATATATTAAACTTTTAAACGTTCAGGATTTTAGTTCAGATAAAACATAATAAGTGTAAATCTGTTTATCATTCTTAATAAATAAAAATCAATAAACTTTAACTAAAGATAGTCCTTTTATTTTAGGAAAACACTTAAACAAACAACTTGTAACTTCATATTCTGAAAATTGAAAAATGACACCTGGACACGGGAACCGAACCCGGGACCTTCGGCTCAGTACGCCAATGCTCTTACCACTGAGCTATCCAGGATTCGTCCCGTGCTCATGGCCATTCTTCACTCTTCACTCATAGTTTAAGGCAGAGTCTATGATGGACGTGCGGAAGTCGTCAGCTTATAAACATGTGATTATCTAA
>CABEEJ010009964.1:0-16152 GCA_901482245.1 Timema douglasi
GGAACATAGTCGAGAGTGTTGGAACATAGTCGAGAGTGTTGGAACATAGTCGAGAGTGTTGGAACACAGTCGAGAGTGTTGGAACATAGTCGGGAGTGTTCGTGTTGTACTAAACAGCCATGTTGACGTTTCCCACAACATGATTGGTTGTGGCACACTCCACGCCTGGACCACTCTTACGTTAAGTGAACGTTACGTCTACGTTAAGTTAAGAGCATTGTGATAGCTTCCATCTAAAATCCTCAGGAGAACCTTATCTTTAAGTTACGTTTCATTAAGCTGATATCGATCATGGCATTACCCCCAACCCCCTCCCCCCAACCCTGTGACGTTAATTGGCTGTGGTGTGTAATCGAGTTGAAGCTGCCCCTGAAAACCTGTCAACCCGCCGTATCTCATTATGTCGGTGTATGTAATAGAGATAATAACCCTGTTACATCAGGGTGCAGTGAGGGGTGCTTTCCAAGCGAGGGACGTGTTTAGTGCCGCTATTGGACGGCACCTCAGCTCAGGGGTGTCGCATGCAGAGTGTACTCTCAGTCATTTGTGGCGTTGGAAGGTCCCCCCTCCCCTTCGTCATGTGGTGTGGGTAGTATGTGTTATATCACACGTCCAGACTGTACGCAAAGGTACTGAGTTCACTACTGTCTCAAGTGTGAGGAAGGCCAAACTTTAAGGGATTGTACCACCATTTTCGTGGTGACAGAGGGGAAAACCATTTAAGAAAAAAGCACGCGTGGTTCAACCGACCGGGATTCAAATCCCGATCTCCCTATCATCGGAAGTCCAATCTATTGTGAGAGCGACGCCTCAAGCCATTCTGCCACTGGAGCGAATCAACAAGGTAATTAACGTGCACTTTCTAAGCACAGTGTTATTTATCACTGCTCACTCAGTCGCCGGGATTTGAACTATACTACGAGTACACAGACACATCAATGGACGCGTGGAACAGGCGTCGGGCTCAACTAATCTAATATATCGGTGTCAGAGAAGTCTAAGTTCAAATACTAGTCAGGTGTACTGTAGTTTGCTTTCTTAAACGGGTTCCCCCACTCCATGAAAATACGGGTACATTTCCTCATAATACTACCTCCTTAAGCTATACTTCTAATATTCCAGACGGCTAGTAAGGCCCAGTCCCGGGTCAATCCTCATGAGTCCCCCATGAATCAAACCAGAGTATTTTAAACAAGTAGTCATCCTAATTCCTGGACTGTAGGGAGATACTGTCTTACTACTGGACTGCAGGGAGAGACTGTCTAACTACTGGACTGCAGGGAGATACTGTCTAACTACTGGACTGCAGGGAGAGACTGTCTAACTACTAGACTGCAGGGAGAGATTGTCTAACTACTGGATTGCAGGTAGAGACTGTCTAACTACTGGACTGCAGGGAGATACTGTCTAACTACTAGACTGCAGGGATAGACTGTCTAACTACTGGACTGCAGGGAGAGACTGTCTAACTACTGGACTGCAGGGAGAGACTGTCTAACTACTGGACTGCAGGGAGAGACTGTCTAGCTACTGGACTGCAGAGAGATACTGTCTAACTACTGGAATGCAGGGAGATACTGTCTAACTACTGGACTGCAGGGATATACTGTCTAACTACTGGACTGCAGGGAGAGACTGTATTTCTACTGGACTGCAAGGAAAGACTGTATAACTACTGAACTGCAGGAAGAGACTGTCTTACTACTGGACTGCAGGGAGATACTGTATAACTACTGGACTGCAGGGAGAGACTGTATTTCTACTGGACTGCAAGGAAAGACTGTATAACTAACTACTGGACTGCAGGGAGATACTGTCTAACTAACTACTGGACCGCAGGGAGAGACTGTCTAACTACTGTAATGCAGGGAGAGACTGTCTAACTAACTACTGGACTGCAGGTAGAGAATGTCTAACTACTGGACTGCAGGGAGAGACTGTCCTACTACTGGACTGCAGGGAGAGACTGTCCTACTACTGGACTGCAGGGAGAGACTGTCTAACAAACTACTGGACTGCAGGTAGAGAATGTCTAACTACTGGACTGCAGGGAGAGACTGTCTTACTACTGGACTGCAGGTAGAAACTGTCTAACTAGCTACTGGACTGCAGGGAGAGACTGTCTAACTAACTACTGGACTGCAGGTAGAGAATGTCTAACTACTGTAATGCAGGGAGAGACTGTCTAACTACTGTAATGCAGGGAGAGACTGTCTAACTACTGTAATGCAGGGAGAGACTGTCTAACTACTGGACTGCAGGTAGAGAATGTCTAACTACTGTAATGCAGGGAGAGACTGTCTAACTAACTACTGGACTGCAGGGAGAGACTGTCTTACTACTGGACTGCAGGTAGAAACTGTCTAACTAGCTACTGGACTGCAGGGAGAGACTGTCTAACTAACTACTGGACTGCAGGTAGAGAATGTCTAACTACTGGACTGCAGGGAGAGACTGTCTTACTACTAGACTGCAGGTAGAAACTGTCTAACTAGCTACTGGACTGCAGGTAGAGACTTCCTAACTCCTGGACTGCAGAACTGAGGTAATTAATGTTGGATTTAACTTAATCTGTAATTAATAAATGACTATCAATTAAATTTGCAAGTATAGATCTGAGCGTCAGAACGGCCAGGTCTAAACAAGAATGACTCAAATCTCAACCTCGTGGCCAAGTAGTAGGATCTTACTGTATAGGGCACTGGTTCTATTCCAGACGGCATGGATCAGAGCTCAAACAGAAAATATCCAGTGTTCGGTTCTAAGTTCATATTCTCGCGTTGTTTTCTCAATGACGTCACACAATGTTAGTTGTTTGGTTCCTATTGTCAACCTTATAGTTCTAGTTTCATCTCTGTCTGAAACTTACACTAACAAATCTTCTAAGGACGCGGAATAAAGAAGGTGAATTTTAATAAAACTCAAGAACTTGATATCGTATAGAAAAACGATATGTTCATGTACCCGTTCCTAGTTTGAATCCCGCCTACACCCGCTCAGCTATTCCGTGCACTATTATACACGTTTAACTGTTATAATAAGTTACAGGGATGAGGAAGGTAGAAATTAGAGGAAATGTACTCGCATTTCTCGTGGAGGTAGGATGGGAGGTTATTTGGGGGTGAAACTCCCTCACAGCACCAGGTCGGGGTTATAACCTCGAGTTTTCCGTCAGCGAGAAGCAAGATTAGACGAGCCTGACATTCTGTCCGTGTGTCCACCAATGTTTGTCTGTACACTATTAAAAAAAAGCCCCCCCACGTCAGTTTTTCGACAACAGCTGTCGACTATCACGTTTAGACTATTGGAATGTAAACTCGATGTTCCATTAAAATCTGTTCACTAAAACTTTGGAAATATTTCGTATGAGTTCCGGCTTTGCCATTGGAGCTTTGTCATATTTAATACGCTTATTATTTTATTTTTTGTTATTTTATGTGTACTTTCTAAACAAACTGATTATATCAGCTCTCTATTTTTAAACTAACTTAACTCTAGAACCGACACATCACCCAGTACCCTGATTGTTAATTCGTCAGTGTGAAAGGGTAAAAGCACAATCCACCCATGCTAAGTATTGCGGTGATACCGGTAATCGAACCCGGTACCCCTGTCTCAGTAGGCAGACACTGCTACCCCCCAGTTAATGTGCCGGACCCATGAGATGATATCATCATCTAAGTGTTGGTTTAGTAGGACTCGAGAGATAAACTGTGTTATTCTGGAATGTTCCCTCCCCCTATCAAAGTTTACTCACCTCCTTGTTCTCCAGAATATAAATGTGTTCTCGAATAATTCCCTCCCCCCCGGTATTCTTGCGTCAATAAGTCGTTTCAACCCTTATCGAGGAAAGGGGGTGCGTTGTGTGTATTTACCCCTCAGCAGTCTCTTGATAATTTGATGATCTGTCGATAAATGTCCTGTCTTCTCATCCCTCCATGAATAACACGAACAATGTTCTCATCCCTCCATGAATAACAGGAACAATGTTCTCATTGATCTGTTAGCGGGAACATTTCACTCGGAAGACGAGTATTTTATCCCGGGTGTCAGTTTCCTCAGAGTTGCTTCCTGTGGGGACAAGTGTTTGATTCAGCCCCGCGTCTTACTAACTGTTCAGGATGTACCAATATGTACTAATTACGTTAATGAGTTACAGATGTGGGAGGTTGAAATTAGAGGAAAGGTACCTACATTTTCATGGAAATGGACTGAAAAACAATTGAGGAAAAACCACTCTCAGTTTACCCGACCGGAACTCGAACCTTGATCTCCCTGTAATCGGCAGTATAGTCTATTGTGAGAGTGACGTCTTAGACCATGCGGTCACTGAAGTGAGTTTCCTTATCTAGAGCATAGCAAAAGATATTTTATTTATTATGTTGGAAACTGTCTTGGGGGAAGTATAGTGACGTGGTTGTAGTGCTTAGAAACCTTAGTTTTGAAACAACATAGAGAGCTCAGTGGTAGAGCATTGGTGCCTTAATCCAAAGGTCCCGGGTTCTATCCATGTGGTGACCTGGCGGTCTAAGGGTAAGGTGTCAGACTTCTATGCTGGCGGCCGGGGTTCAATCCTCGGTCCCGGCACAAATTTATCTGATTACCAAACCCTTCCTTCACCTCTGACAAGACATCTTGTGAATGTGAGGAATGCCAGGCCTCCACCGTGGTTTGGATTCCACGTTAAGCTGTAGGTCCTCCATTTCATCTCACAATCACCCTACCATTACACATTAGCGTAAGTGCGTATAACCCGAACGGGTAGTAAGACGCGGTGCTAGTAATAATAATAATTCTATCCACGTGTAATTTATCAATATATCTACATTAGCGTAGGTTCAAGTAACAAATTCTAGACGATAAGGTTGGCTATGTATACACTTATATTTTGAATACTAGGGGTTCAATTAACTAACTGGACCAGTGATTTTTTTTTTCAAAATCTGTACAAACAAGACTTTCGATTTTGTTTTAAAACGAATCATATTGATACAGATACATTTACAAGTATATCCTTACTGTTCATTAAAATGGAACTGATCTGCAGGGGATAGTACGAAAAGGGTAAACTGGATGGATCCAATCAGGAGAAGAAATGTTTTATCGAGTGACGTCATATAAATCAAGGTGGAGAGGGGTAAGGGACCAGGAAGAATGAGGAATGTAACTGATGGATGACTTCAAACAAGGAAAGAAGATGAAGTTTCAGGATCTAAAATAGAAAGCTGTTGACAAGATAAGCTGGAGGACCTGATTTGGACTAGACAACAGACCTGTCGAAAGACAGAACGCCTAATAATGGTAATAACTTACTGTGAAATAAATAAATCTATCTAAAGTTACGATAAATTAACACCCGCCTCGGTGGCGTAGTTGGCTAACGCGCTTGTCGTGTTGAGCCCGACCGCTGAGGACGGGGAGATCGAGGTTCGAATCTCGGTCGGGTGAACTGGGGGCGGTTTTTCCCTCAATGATTTTCCACTCTGCCTCCACGCAAATGCGGGTTCACTTCCTTTAATTCAACCTTCCCAATTCCTAATCCATTTGAGTAATTAGTACTTAAAGCGTATAACCCGAACGGGTAGTAAGACGCGGTGCTAAATATTATTATTATTATTATTGATAAGTTAACTACAAATTCTGTGGCCCAAAACGATCAGTAGTCCTGTTCCTTGCTGGCCCGACGACACATTGAGCGAGAATCTGATATTCTCGTTCGAGAGATCTCGAAGAACGTGGTATAAACTCGATGTGACTCTTCAGCAACATTTTAAAAATAACTTTTATGGTGGTAATGGCTGCGTGCTCTCTGTGGTTTGGTTTGGATTCTTGCCCTTTTATTGTGTTCTTGGAGAATTGATGGGGTGTTGCCAACGTTGTAAAAGTCATCCAAAATACGATTCTATCTTTAACCTGATGCCCATAGCTGAGTGGTAAGGGAAACTATCTTCAGATCTCGGGGCGTCAGGTTTGATACCAGTGGTAGCATAAAATAGACTTAATATTATTTATATTTGAAACATTTTCTGTTTAATATTAATTTTTATACTTAGTGTGGTTGATAATATTCACTGTAATTATAATAAAAGGGGTCAGAGTAAATAATTCAAGGGCATTTACTGCCATTATTCTAGAGGAAACAAAAATAGCGGTAACCCCCTAAAAAAGGTCATGTCTATAGTTTTTCGAGTCAAAAGGGGTTGTTCCACTGGTTAGGTCTTGAAATCATTCCAACCTCATAAATAATGGCGGATGTGAATGAATAATATTACTAGTGATCCTTTATTTTCCAGATAAATAACCAGTAGATCAATATAATGTGTTTGATAAAACGAACTTCAATAAATACAACGTAGTTTCTCGTGATTTGCTATATCAGGACTAGCCTAAACGATTGGGACTTAGTGTCCTACATACGATGTTAGTGAACTGCTGGTACTTATGTCCTTCATACGGTGTTAGTGAACTGCTGGTACTTATGTCATTTATACGGTGTTAGTGAACTGCTGGTACTTATGTCCTACATACGGTGTTAGTGAACTGCTGGTACTTATGTCCTAGATACGGTGTTAGTGAACTGCTGGTACTTATATCCTACATGGGGTGCTAGTGAGCTGCTGGTACTTATATCCTACATCTGGTGATAGTGAACTACTGGCACTTATATCCTTCATACGGTGCTAGTGAACTGCTGGTACTTATGTCATTTATACGATGTTAGTGAACTGCTGGTACTTATGTCCTACATACGGTGTTAGTGAACTGCTGGTACTGATGTCATTTATACGGTGTTAGTGAACTGCTGGTACTTATGTCCTTCATACGGTGTTAGTGAACTGCTGGAACTTATATCCTACATGGGGTGCTAGTGAGCTGCTGGTACTTATATCCTACATGGGGTGTTAGTGAACTGCTGGTACTTATGTCCTACATTCGGTGTTAGTGAACTACTGGTACTTATATCCTACATGTGGTGATAGTGAACTACTGCTACTTATATCCTACATGTGGTGATAGTGAACTACTGGTACTTAGATCCTACATGTGGTGTTAGTGAACTGTTATAATTTAAAATAACAAACAGGACATCATTATAAGCCAATAAGTACATTATCTTAGTATTTAATTTCACTTAGTTTCAATTAAAATTTGAATCTATGAATCAATTTAATTGGTGAGTTAAAACTGTTTTCAGCTAATGAATGTTCTTTAATTACATCCAAAGTAGGTACACTTGTTAGTTAGATAATTTCTCCAAAATATCTCTAATATCTAGATCTAGGACATTTTGAACAAGGAGTTCTACCTAACTTAGCAAGTATGTTGCTGTATGCACCACTGGCCACATAGACAGAGGTGTTTGTCTCACACGGTCTGTAAGTGACAGGAAGCTTAGTGTTTAATGGTATCCCGTGTAGAATTAATAAGATTTATACCTAAATAATCTATCACTCTCCCTTGAAGAGAATCTGAAAACAATTGATCTGAATTCTACCTTTATGATCCTCAGTTAGTAAAAACAGACAAGATGAGACCAGCGCCTTATTCCGTATGACCACTGGGTCTGGTCAAAATTAGTTGCTAGCCCACATCTCATAATGTCTGACAATGTTTATGTTGAGAAAATGTTAAAAAATCGTCTCAAAGTTTTGTTCTCGCGAGTCAACGATACATTCCGACATTCCAGAACACTGGTGTTCTGGTGTTCAAACAGAGGTACTGGTGTTCAAACAGAGGTACTGGTGTTCGATGAGGGGAGCTGGTGTTCAAACAGAGGTACTGGTGTTCGATGAGGGAGCTGGTGTTCAAACAGAGGTGTACTGGTGTTCAAACAGAGGTGTACTGGTGTTCGATGAGGGGAGCTGGTGTTCAAACAGAGGTACTGGTGTTCGATAAGGGGAGCTGGTGTTCAAACAGAGGTACTGGTGTTCAATGAGGGGATCTGGTGTTCAAACAGAGGTACTGGTGTTCAAATAGAGGTACTGGTGATCAAACAGAGGTGTACTGGTGTTCAAACAGAGGTACTGGTGTTCAATGAGGGGATCTGGTGTTCAAACAGAGGTACTGGTGTTCAAACAGAGGTACTGAGTGTTCGATGAGGGGAGCTGGTGTTCAAACAGAGGTACTGGTGTTCAAACAGAGGTACTGGTGTTTAAACAGAGGTACTGGTGTTCAAACAGAGGTACTGGTGCTCAAACAGAGGTACTGGTGTTTAAACAGAGGTACTGGTGTTCAAACAGAGGTACTGGTGTTCAAACAGAGCTACTGGTGTTCAATGCGGGGAGCTGGTGTTTAAACAGAGGTACTGGTGTTCAAACAGAGGTACTGGTGTTCAAACAGAGCTACTGGTGTTCAATGAGGGGAGCTGGTGTTCAATGAGGGGAGCTGGTGTTCAAACAGAGGTACTGATGTTCGATGAGGGGAGCTGGTGTTCAAACAGAGGTACTGGTGTTCAAACAGAGGTACTGGTGTTCAATGAGGGGAGCTGGTGTTCAAACAGAGGTACGCGAGTACACTACACTCAACTAACTAATTATCTGACTATCAAATATAACTTAAAACCAACCATTTCTGCTCAATAATTACAATGTATTGTATTAAATCCGACTAATTCGCAATACACCATCCAACAATTCGCAGGCATCAAAAATATCCCATCTATCAGCAATCATTTGTTAGTTTTTTTTTAAATGTCAATTCAAAATATATTTGACGTTAAGATTTTGAATTTCCACTTGAAAACATCTCAATATTACTTGACGTATTGATCCTGGTTTAGTCAAAAAGTGTTTCCGACGAGACTCTCTAGTTCAAACCCTTGTCGTGACACTTTTTTAATAACATAACGATTATTATGCTATTTAAACAAAACCTAGGCTTTCAATCGCACCAGAATATACACCACCAATATTTTTAGGAATATACGACAGCTGTAAACAGGTACTAGATCTACTTTAATGTATTCATACGTCAAATAATGTGATTCCAAGCTGTCACTTTTGATAAAATTGATAAATGGCTGTAAAATAACAATATTACTAGTAATATAGAACAATGTTATCAATGTTAGGCACCGACAAACATGTTTGGTATGTCTATAAAAGTCATAATAAATGAAACAAGAGAACACCCTACCTTAGGATCGAAACGTCGTCCTGCCGAGTTCCATTCTGCCCGGTGCACACATGTGAAGCAGATAGAGACCACCCCCTGCACGCAACACACGAGAGAGAAGAGGAATGCCTAACCAGAGCGGCTGATGTGGCTCTACAAACGTCCAGCGCCTGTTTGGATTCAAACCCGCAACACACGAGAGAGAAGAGTATTGCCTAACCAGAGCGGCTGATGTGTCGACCGACCTTACAACCGTCCAGCGCCTGTTTGGATTAAACCCGCAACACACAGCCGTGTGCTGCTTTGCTTCTGTGAGGGGAAGCGAGGGGACGCTTGGAGGGGGCAGGAGGGGAGGGAGGTCCATCTCGTGGCGTATGACGAGCCTATCAGGACATCGGGGAGGGGAATATTTGGCCAGCAGGAAGGACTGGAACCTTTCAATTATTCCCAAAATAGTAAACTATCTTTTAATTTAAACCTCCTTACTTTTCTTTTGGGTCACCTCGTCTTACTACCCGTTCGGGGTGGACACAAATGAACGTAAATGTTGAGTTTAGATCAAATGTGCCCACATTTGCGTGAAAAAACATGTTGGTAAAACCACGGTTAGTACACCCGACCGAGATTTGAGCCTCGATCTTCCTGTCGTCGGCAATCTAGTCTACTGCGAGAGTGACCCCTTGGACTATGCGGCCACTGAGAGAACTGTGACTTGATATCACCATCGCGGTCCAACGAGCTGGTCTCATGTTGGTACTTGACTTCCAAAGATGTGGGAGATTGAGGTTCAATCCCGGTCGGGTGCATTGAGGAGGTTTTTTTCCTAAATGAGTTTACTCTTTCCTTCCACGTAAATGCGGACGCACTTCTTCTAAATTAAGCCTTTTAATTCCTAACCCATTAGTTTAATTAGTACATAGGTGTGTAATCTGAACGGGTGGTAAGACGCGGGGTTTAAAAAACGTATCTTTTCTCGCGTCCCCTACATACCCACTTTAGTCAACTGTGTATCGCTCATTTAATTTTTTGATTTCACCTGAGAACGTTTTTATTCGCAGGGCTTAAAAAATACCAGTATCAACTTAAGTTTCTTAAATCCATATATAAAATACCAGTTTCAACTTAAGTTTCTTAAATCCATATATAAAGTACCAGTTTCAATTTAAGTTTCTTAAATCCATATATAAAATATCAGTTTCAACTTAAGTTTCTTAAATCCATATATAAAATACCAGTTTCAATTTAAGTTTCTTAAATCCATATATAAAATACCAGTATCAACTTAAGTTTCTTAAATCCATATATAAAATACCAGTATCAACTTAAGTTTCTTAAATCCATATATAAAATACCAGTTTCAACTTAAGTTTCTTTAATCCATATATAAAATACCAGTTTCAACTTAAGTTTCTTAAATCCATATATAAAATACCAGTATCAACTTAAGTTTCTTAAATCCATATATAAAATACCAGTTCAATTTAAGTTTCTTAAATCCATATATAAAATAGTTGATTAATGTAAAGTTAGAAATGAAATAGGTACCAATACTTTAAAGGCTAGCCTTTCTTTCATTTTGTATTATCAATCATTGAAATAGTAATAATAAAAATGATCAAATAAATGTAAACCTAAACAAGGTTTGTACAACAAGATGAGAGAGGCACGCAACCTAAATTTGGGTAATTTCATTAATACCTACATTCACCCCTTTAATACTTAATGTCTCAAGTATTTATAATAATTACCGTATATTAATCATTTAATAATATCACCAATAACCATTTAAAAAACGAAATCTGGTTAGTGAGATAGTATCACGTGACAATAAAACTAGTAGGGACTTTAACATTGATTTAATTGGTTTAATTTCTTGAAGGGGAGTCGCGCGCCCCCCGTGCCCCCTCCTGGATCCACCCCTGGTACAGCAATTTTCTATCTCTCTCATTTTAGACTCAATAGTCACTAATTACCTATTTTATTGGTCAAAATTTATAAAATATAAACTTAGTAGCAATGCTATAACCGTAAGATATGCATCACCTAGTAAAATGCCGAAAGTTTTAACTGAAAGTTAAACTTTTAAGACGAAGTGTTGACCCTTGGGTACCTAATAACGATATTTTTTACAGTCCAAATATAAAATTGAAGACTTAATTTTTTTTAAATAGAATTATTACATTTAAAACCATGAGTAAAAAAAAAGTTTTACGTATGTATAAAATAATTGGTTCTTGGTTTCGCCAGGGTATATTATATTACAAATTCGGTGACCTGGCGGTCTAGGGGTAAGGTGTCAGACTTCTATGCTGGCGGCCGGGGTTCAATCATCAGTCCCGGCAAAGATTTATCTGATTACCAAACCCTTCCTTCACCTCTGACAAGACATCTTGTGAATGTGGGGAATGCCAGGTCTCCACCGTGGTTCGGATTCGACATTAAACTGTAGGTCCTCCATTTCATCTCACAATCACCCCACCATCACACATTAGCGTAAGTGCGTATAACCCGAACGGGTAGTAAGACGCGGTGCTAATAATAATAATAATATATTACGAATTTGTAGTAAATATCTCGATTTTTAAACAATAGAGCGAGAAAGTTCGTGAGGGTCTCCGTACAATTTATTTTAATATTAATTGCTTTAATTGTTAATGGTGAACAATCTTGCAATGGAGTAGACGAGGGTACTTATTGTGTGCACAGTTTTTATTTAATTAAAACTTTGTGATTTGTTTTCTTAATTATAAGCTCCGGCCTGTATTCTAATTAGTAGTTAGACGCTAGTTAAGGTTCCTAAACATTGCCATGAGTCTCTCTGTCTATACACGGCGGTTGGACTTTATTAAATTAAGGTAAACTATCTCAACAATATATAATAAATAGAGATTAGTTTAAAGAATTAAATCCTGATTAGCCTGATTGAAAAAATTATTAAATATTTTGTAATCTGTATAAAAGCTAGAAACAAATTATTTTGTTATTTATTTAAAATCACTACTATCCTTTCTTTGAGAAAATTGTTATAAATAAAAAAATAATTTCTTATTTAATATACAAGGGATGAAATTATGTTTAAAAAAACTCACAGTAAGATAAATAAATGATATTCTTGAATAGTTTAGAAGGACATAACTGTCACTTGGAAAACTAATATATTTCTAAATACAATCAATACACTCGAATTATGTTTGGGGGCTAAAAGGGCAAATTCCAAATTAATAGAAACTTGTAAAACTATATTTTACATAATGGTATAATTATAATGATGCTACCAGTAATAACAGTTCCTAACAATCTCTGGTCGTGTCTAGTAAAACACTGGACAGTGACTGCTAGCAGTGATGACAGTTCCTAACAATCTATGGTCGTGTCTAGTAAAACAACTGGACAGTGACTGCTAGCAGTGATGACAGTTCCTTGGAAGCTCTGGTCGTGTCTAGTAAAACACTGGACAGTGACTGCTAGCCGTGATGACAGTTCCTTGGAAGCTCTGGTCGTGTCTAGTAAAACACTGGACAGTGACTGCTAGCAGTGATGACAGTTCCTTGGAATCTCTGGTCGTGTCTAGTAAAACACTGGGCAGTGACTGCTAGCAGTGATGACAGTCCCTAAGAATCTCTGGTCGTGTCTAGTAAAACACTGGACAGTGACTGCTAGCAGTGATGACAATTCCTAGGAAGCTCTGGTCATGTCTAGGAAAACACTGGACAGTGACTGCTAGCAGTGATGACAGTTCCTAGGAAGCTCTGGTCGTGTCTAGTAAGACACTGGACAGTGACTGCTAGCAGTGATGACAGTTCCTAAGAATCTCTGGTCGTGTCTAGTAAAACACTGGACAGTGACTGCTAGCAGTGATGACAGTTCCTATGAAGCTCTGGTCGTGTCTAGGAAAACACTGGAAAGTGACTTCTAGCAGTGTTGATAGTTCCTAGGAATCTCTGGTCGTGTCTAGTAAAACACTGGGCAGTGACTGCTAGCAGTGATGACAGTTCCTTGGAAGCTCTGGTCGTGTCTAGGAAAACACTGGACAGTGACTGCTAGCAGTGATGACAGTTCCTAGGAAGCTCTGGTCGTGTCTAGTAAAACACTGGACAGTGACTGCTAGCAGTGATGACAGTTCCTAGGAAGCTCTATCTTAACGCATCTCAAGCTTTTCTCGGGTCCATCACGGACTTCCCCTGACCCGATTCTCCCAGCATCCTCGTGGTGACCCTGTTTTTTTTTATTTCCTTCTCTAGTGCCTCCCCACCCCCTCCCTTAACTCACGAAGGAGATTGGGTAGCAACCCCTTCGGTGACTCGAGTTTCTAGAGTAGTTTTTTTTAGATGAGATTTATTTCCCTTTCTCTCTCTCTTTCTCGCTTTCGATCTTCTTTTACTTCACACTTAGCTTGTTTTTTTATTTTTTGTTGGATCTCGTGACCTTTGCTCCCATTAGATAACAAAAGACTATCACTAGTGCTCTTGTTTGGAAGGTGAACGAAGGAAGTGCGGACAGTAAAACTTGGGCGATGCTTAGAGTCGACTTAGACATCCTGTACTTGGTAGGGGGAGCTTGGGGAGGGGGTACTACACGAACAAACACCAAGGAGGGTTTTTACAAAGAACAGCAGAAAATATTATATAATACAATAAATATTATTATTATCACCGCGTCTTACTACCCGTTCGGGTTATACGCACTTACGCTAATGTGTAATGGTAGGGTGATTGTGAGATGAAATGGAGGACCTACAGTTTTAACGTGGAATCCGAACCACGGTGGAGGCCCGGCATTCCTCACATTCACAAGATGTCTTGTCAGAGGTGAAGGAAGGGTTTGGTAATCATCCACTAAATAAAACTTTTTATTTTCAATCATAGCTTGCTTGGTAATTATTTAACTTAATCTCTTGATAATGATTTTTTTAACTTAACAATGTATTATATATCATTATCATTATTATTATTAAATTACAGTGGAACATGGATAATTCGAACTTGAAGGAACCAGGGAAAAAACATCCGAACTATCAAAAAATTCGAATTAAATAAGTTTCTTAAAAGGAATTCCCTTTTCCACTTCCTTTATCACCGCTACTTTTTCGGCCAAATTTAATTATTTATAGGACTGTGGTTTGGACAGTGACATCACAATACACACACACACACTAATGTACAGTATGTAATATACAAGAATAAAACTAAACAACAAAATAAACTTGCACGTCACAAGAATATCGCTACGACCAAATCACTGAGAACAGCGCCAGTAACCGCTAGAGAGGTTTGACCTTGACTGACTGAGTACAGAACAGTGTGGAGGGGGAGGAGCGTGAAGAAGGGCACTGGCCACATTCCAACGTCACCTCCCCTGTTTCCAAAAATAGAACAACACGGCGCCGCAACTAGAAGTAGGAAAACAATACTGCACAGTAAATTACAAATTATGAAAAATTTGAACTAGCCAAAACCAAATTGGAATTATCCACGATTTTTAAATATTGCTTTAATATAAAATTCACGGGACCGGGTGAAACATTCGAATTAAGGTGGGGAACATTTAAATGCGTCAGTCACGTCTGGTATTTTATCGCCATCTCTTGCTACCTGTTCCGGTTATACGCCTAAATGATAACTACTCTACTGGGAGGGGGATGAGGAAAGAAGCATTTTAAAGGTAATACCCGCATTTAGAAGGAGAGTGGGAACTCATTTAGGAAGACCACCCTCGAATGACCTACCCGGAGTTCGAACCCCGATATCGCGTTCATCAGCAGGCCAGTCTAACACGAGAGTGACTCCCTAAACCATTCGGCCACTGAAGTGGGTTGGCTGGTATTGTCGGATGTACTTAAGTGGGCTTACGCCTTTACTTTCACGCAAATGTTGGTGCATTTTCTCTAAATTCTAATTTTTTCCCGCCTTCCTAGAGCCATAATGTAGTGGAAAGTTGTTAAACTGTACGTAAATAGAAAAAGCATAATTTCACATTTGTTCCAATAATATGACAAAACGCTATCAATGTTTACCACAACAAGATATGATTGTATTTTTTAAAGGTTACTTCTGCTCTGTACGTCAGGTACTGATATTCCCCTGGGTTTAGAATGTGCCCGGTAGGTAATCCCTTGCTATCCTACAGATTACAGTTGATTGGTCAACGTGACCCTGTGCTGATCATTTCTCCCGATCAATTCTTTTGGCCGAGTGAATAACAGTTCCAAGTCCTCTTAGCTTGAACTCTATTAGCATCGTTACGCGCAGGAACTAGAACTTTACCTGATCATGACACAGATAACTGGCGTGTGCGTGCGCTAATTTGTTTGTCAAACAGTGGCACGCGACGCACCCCCCCGAGTGTTTCAGTCGGACAATACTAAGTGCGACAAACAAGCTTACACAGATTGTGACGGTGCTTCGTCAACTGTTATAGGCCTCTATTTGCTGTCACGTCACGGCTTTGTTTGTACAACTGGGGCTTTGTTATAATTTGGAACGACTGGTTACTATTCCCAACAGTCGTATCAAACTCAAACAAGCCCACCGGCCGGATTCACAAACTTCGGGGGGGTTGCAGCCCACAGACTATCCAAACATGTTCACGTCAACATATACCTTTTGGTTCTGTAACGTATCTTACTACCCGCATTCACGTTTTGATCACACTAGTGGGTAAGGGATGAGGGAGGTAAAATTTAAAGTAAATTTAACCGAATTTGAGTGAAAAGAAAGTGGGAAACTATCTAGAAAAAAAAACAATACTTTGTACACCCAGCTGGAATTCGAACCCCGACCTCCCGAGCACAGGCAAACTAGATAGGAAGAGCCTCACGTTTAACCCACGTGTCCACCGATGCAGGCCTATACTAGTCATTTGAGGCTATGTATTTAAAATCATTTATGTATATTTAAAGTATTTAAAAAGTGATATTTTCCCAGATATGTATGTGGTTTGGTTATATACTCTAAGCTTCACCTCTGACAAGACATCTTGTGAATGTGGGGAATGCCAGGCCTCCACCGTGGTTCGGATCCCACGTTAAACTGTAGGTCC
>CABEEJ010009965.1:0-16149 GCA_901482245.1 Timema douglasi
CTAAAACAATCCTCAACTATCTTAGAATGTTCTGTTGTGACCCTCACACTGCTGTATTTCTTTTGGTAATGTCAGTTCTGAAGCTTAAAAACCACTAAAACAATCCTCAATTTTTTTAGAATGTTCTGGTACGACCCTGTTAAGGAAGGGCTTTATTTGTTAGAGGAGAGCCGGATCTGTTTATCTAATTATTTACTTTAATCCTAGAATAGATACTTTTGCGTGTAACGTCCTTGAAAAAGAGCTAGCGTGTTCTTTCCTTTTTTCTAGTTTTTTTAAAAATAATAAAACTTAAAATATAAGGTGTTTCTTATAGGGAAGTAGTACATTTTGATAATTTTCACCTCAATTTTATGTTGAATCATATTTTGAAATAACAAATCACCAAACGCTGGGTACCTGGACGTTTGTAGTTATTTAGTAGTATTTTTAATCTGTTTTATTTCCTATTTTCGACTGCTGAGGATGGGGAGATCGAGGTTCGAATCTCGGTCGGGTGAAGTGGGGGTGGTTTTTCCTAAATGGTTTTCCACTCTCCCTCCACGCAAATGCGGGTTCACTTCCTCTAAATTCAAACTTCCCTATTTCTAACCCATTAGTGTAAAACGTATAACCCGAGTGGGTAGTAAGATGCGGTGCTAAATTAATTTATTAAATTACATTTTAAATAAGAAAGTCAACATTCGTCTGGAGAACGAATGAGAAACGTCTTTTGGGGCACCCGGTCGAAATGAAACAAAACGATGTGTTCACTTTTGTTCGTTTATATCAATGTTTTGTGTATCTTTGTTCAAGGTCAAAGTTACATTTCATTTATGTAACTAGTGCACTTCCTGTTTTCAACCTAGTCCACTGATTTGTCCTTGATGTAAATTCTTTATCGATACTTTGCTCATTTCTAGTGTAGGAAGAACAGTATCGATACCTTACATTTCTAAAAGGTATAGGAAGAGTTTTTAGATACTTGAACAAAATCCTCCCACCCCCTTTTCAGACGATTATGTTTTTATGTGAGGTTTTTTTAAATGCAAGTTAATGTTTATTTTTTTATTTTCCATACAATTCTGGCATTTTAATTTTTTTTTAAATCCTTTTTTGTATATAATATCATAAAAGAAATCATTCTAATATTGTAATATAGGATATAGTTAAATATCTACTGTACCTTTTATTCCGTATCACCTAGATAATTATTAATTGGCTAACAGGACTTACGAGTTAACTTAACCTTAGGACAGCACGTCTTGTCACTGCTCGTTTCTACATGGTGACGTTTGCCCACCTCAACCCAACACTATTATTATTATTATTATTATATCACCGCGTCTTACTACCCGTTCGGGTTATACAAACTTATGCTAATGTGTAGTGGTAGGGTGATTGTGAGATGAAATGGAGGACCTACAGTTTAACGTGGGATTCGAACCACGGTGGAGGACTGGCATTCCTCACATTCACAAGATGTCTTGTCAGAGGTGAAGGAAGGGTTTGGTAGTTTTATAAATCTGTGTCGGGACCGAGGATTGAACCCCGGCCGCCATCACAGAAGTCTGACAATATACCACTAGATCACCAGGTCACCGATGCTATTATTATTAATCTTCATCTCACAGGTTTGCACCTGTCGGCGAGACCAGCATCTTCTTCCGGTTGGATCCGTCGGTCATTGCTCCCTCCTCCTTCAACTGCCGAATTTTTGGCATCCCTCCCCTCTTGAGGAATTGTATTTATTTATTTGAGGTGTAGAACCCGCCTCGGTGGCGTAGTTGGCTAACGCGCTGGTCGTGTTGAGCTCGACTGCTGAGGACGGGGAGATCGAGGTTAGAATCTCGAGTCGGGTGAACTGGGGGTGGTTTTCCTTTAAATGGTTTTCCACTCTCCCTCCACGCAAATGCGGGTTCACTTTCTCTTATTAATCTTTCCCGATTCCTATTCAATTTAGCGTAGTTAGTACTTAGAGCGTATAACCCGAACGGTTAGTAAGACGCGGTGCTTATTATTATTATTATTATTTGAGGTGTTTAAGAGCGCTCCTGATATCAGGCGCCCAACTCATTTCCCGACTCGCGCGAGGTTCGGGAGTAAAAGGGAAAGGAAAAGACAAGAAATGTGTGCAGTACATTCGTATTTGAATGATTACTCGACATTTCCCGCGGTGACGATGGGGGACAAAGCGACAAAGTTTCTTGTTAATAACTACAGTATGTCCCTGTTATGACAGAATGAAGATTTGTGAGCAGTGCTTATCTGTGAAGACATTCTAAAATGGTCAAATAACGGACTTTTCAATGCAGTTTTTATCCAAATATCGTTTAATATTTGAACAATGTTCAGTATTAGGAACTTCTATCAACTCTTTATCTCCATTAATGTTTAATCAGAAATGATCCACGTGCAATAATGTTGGTGTAAATTTACCATTTCTAGCCGACTGTTTCAGAGAGTGAATTGGCGTGTGATGCACGCTATTAACTTGCACTCTCTAAACCAATTAAATATATCAGGACACGATTAAGTAAATTGGCATTAATCAAACACCGCGACCAAAGCGAAACATTCTGAAACAATAGCAAGAGAATTGACAACTTAAGACAAATCTAATTCCCTAAAACATAACTACTATACCTGTAGCTAATCATAATAATTATATAAAAATAATATTTTATGCGTTCATAATACAAAATCAATCAACTAAACTCAACATAACCTTCAAAGACTAATAAAATTAAATTACAATACAATTATGGATGGATTATTCATTTATAAACTGGTTATTTCCATGCTAAGTTGTCATGTGGGTATTCTGATTAACAATTAATTTATAGCTAATTAAAATATTATAATGGCTGATTTTTTTTGGTATTTTTTGTGTGTGTGTCAAACAATTAATAACGCTGGAAGATAAGATTTAAAAAAACATATTCTCTCACAAGGCTGTAATAGGGTTGGCATATTAAAATTTTAGTCCAATGCCAAACAATACTAAAAAAATGCCAGAAAAAATGTTCAACAAGACCCAAACCTATTAATATGATCATGAATCACCATAAAAACACTTTGTAAATTTAAACGTTATACTGTTTGTATTATCATTTCTCGCAATACTTTACAACAAACCGAAAAATACAGTACAAACAAACTTCAATATCCAACAAACACTCACGAAACAAGTACAGTAAGGCCTCCATAACCGAGGGTAATACGTTCCTAGTTCCTAGATCTACCGCGGATAGTACAGAGCTATTATACAGTATAACTTGATACTCATGTAATATACAGTAGCCCCACGGCTTCTTTGGTGCTGACTGACAGCTCACAGCTGACAGTGGACGGCTTTGAAAAGTTACGAGACCAAACTATGTATCCCTACGCCGAACCATATGATCTGCAAATACATGTGTTTAGCAGCTGTCACTTCTGAAAGTCAAAATTTAGGTATATACCTAAATGTTGACTGTCAGAAGTCAGCTATGAACTGTCAGTCAGCACCAAAGAAGCCACAGGGGCACTGTATATACCTAAATGTTGACTGTCAGAAGTCAGCTGTGAGCTGTCAGTTAGCACCAAAGAAGCCATGGGGCTACTGTATATACCTAAATGTCAACTGTCAGAAGTCAGCTGTGAACTGTCAAGTCAGCACCAAAGAAGCCACGGGGCTACTGTATATACCTAAATGTTGACTGTCAGAAGTCAGCTGTGAACTGTCAAGTCAGCACCAAAGAAGTCACGGGGCTACTGTATATAAATACAGTAATGTTTAATAGAGTTAAATTATTCACAATACATTATCAACATAAAAATAAAGTACATGATAATAAACGTGTACTAGAGACTAGACTACAGCAGTGGTCCCCTGGATCTGATTTCGATGTATGCATATCTTATAGCCATAGTAAACCATGACTAAACTGTAAGCAGTGCAGCCAACATAATTACCCCCGCCCTCCTCGGACCGGACCCTCCGCTCATAACTCATAAGACACTTTATGGAACGCGGCTAGTGCGGATTTTATATATTGCATTCGGGAGAAGCATCATTTCGCTATTCGTTATTGACTTTTTGTGTGTGTGTGTGTGTATGTGTGTTTCAAAGCGTCCGTGGGCCGTATAAGGCATTCACGAGCTAAGTTTACCTGGATGACAGCTCGAAATGTTACTAGAAGTAATCCCTAATATATCACTACGCCAACAGCTGACATCTGTCACTTTGGATGACTGTAATGAAAACAGATGGTAATATATTAATGTGATAGTTAACCACGGTAATTTAGACCAATATTATTTATATATTTATTTGAGGACGGACACAAAGTTTATTTATAGTTGTATTCCCCTTAAATAATATTCACACCACTTTCACAAAAACTTCTAACGAGCATAGCTCCAAAATGGCGACTGACATATTTAAACCATGTGGTAGAACATGACGGTAAACAAGTTTTTTTACAATGATGCGGACACGTAGTTGATAAAAATATTTTATTCAGTTAAATATTTCAAAATACGATAAAATAATCATAAAATCATGTATTGTATGTAAATAAAAATGACAACAATTTTTTCTTTTCCGAGTAAATACGATGCCTGTATTAAAAGGTATTGATGTGTGCACTATATTACACAAAATCAGTAACGTTCCAAAACGAAAAATAAGTACTTTTAATTATGTTTAAAATATTGTTTCGCGTTCGACAAAAATAAATTATAAAAAAAAATTAAATAGTGTGAGAAAACTTAAGTTTACGTTATTTTAAATGTAAAATATAACATGTAATTAAAGATATTTACATTTATAACAAAACTGTGATCTTTTACAAGTGTTGGCAACCCAAAACCTAAACATATGATTTTCGAACTGTCATCTAGGTAAAAACCTATCGTGAATGGAATATAGTTGTGGGACCCCCTGCAGTACAGTGTTCCTAGTTCTTACGGTTGCGAAGATCACTGATGAGGTTGATATGAAAAAATTTACGACACACAATGCCCATAGAAACCATTTTTTTTTTCTCTTTGATTAAAGTTAAATAAAATTATACAACGGTAAATCGTGGATAGCGAATCATCGGTCAAAGGGGGCCCCTACTTTATTTAAAAAAAATAATGAAATATGCATTATTACGTAATGTTAATTTAAATTAATCATTGATGATAGTTATATAAACTTATGTGTGGGCTAATCTTTTATTGTAGTATATACAATTACAGCATTAAAATATATTTCTAAAGTAGGTAAAAATATTATACAGTTGGCCAACTCTTAATAATATTTACTGGTAGTGTAATCCAGTGCCAGAGTTTTCAATTATGTAAATATTTTTATGCTAATTTTATTATTATTAGCACCGCGTCTTACTACCCGTTCGGGTTATACGCACTTACGCTAATGTGTAGTGGTAGGGTGATTGTGAGATGAAATGGAGGACCTACAGTTTAACGTGGGATCCGAACCACGGTGGAGGCCTGGCATTCCCTCACATTCACAAGATGTCTTGTCAGAGGTGAAGGAAGGGTTTGGTAATCAGATAAATCTGTGCCGGGACCTGGGATTGAACCCCGGCCGCCAGCACAGAAGTTTGACACCTTACCCCTAGACCGTGCTAATTTTAAAAGGATAGAAACATTGCTATGTAATATTTTTGGAGCTAAAATAACTTTTTTTATATAGGAAAAACTGTTTTAAAAGACGATGGTATGTAATTTTCCTGCAGCTATAAAAAAATACAGCCAGGAAAGGACCAAACAAATCAAATCTTTGCCGTTAACTTATCTGAAAAAAAAAAAATGTAAAATTTCAAGTATTTGGCACTAAACAAAAATGTCAATCTGACAACCCCGGCGAATATAAATATTCTGTACCAGAGGGGATGTTCCTTTGTTCGCACCAATAGAACATGGCTCCTCCTGGTGATTTAGAAAGAAACTTCTTGACCCAGTAAATTGTCTGTCTGTACGTTTCTAACGGCTAGGAGGAGGTTGGATTGGCGGGGTACCTGTATGGCGACCTTGACCTAGTTCCGTCGAAAATGGGGGGAGGGGTGTGACCTCAATATACCAACCCCCTTGATGTTGTCTGTCTCCATGGCGAGTAAGGGGTGGAGGGGGAGTACATATAGGTGTCAACAATTTTATAGCTAGAGCTTGATTCTCACGTTCGCCGAAAATAGAGAACAGAATCTGTTTTGTGGTGCAGCAATTCACTGGCCGTGTGTTTACCCATGCTTCATTGCAATGCAAACTTAAAACAGCTGATTATCAACATATTTTATTTTCTAGTTGATAAACATATATCTTAGATCATTGTCCCGATGTATGTTTTCAAATAATAACCCTGTGTCGTGGCACAATACAATACATCGATACACGCTTTACATTAACGGGTTATTTCAAATCTCCTCACAAAGGGAAACGAAGCTGTCTGCTCACTTCTAGCTCTACAGCGCATGCGCACTTATGGAAGCCAACGAAGCTGTCTGCTCGCTTCTAGCTCTACAGCGCATGCGCACTTATTGAAGCCAACGAAGCTGTCTGCTCGCTTCTAGCTCTACAGCGCATGCGCACCGAGTTGAAATGGCTCTGAGATCCTATTGGTTCTCTCGTGACTTAAGATCTCAAACAGAGCGGATGAAGTAGAGAAGAGTTCGTTGAACTTTAGCGTGACAGCTCGCGCCGACGAGGTGGAAATCTTGTGATTGGCTTAGAGCTAGTCACGTGACTACGTTTTTTGACCTGCGCTAATTTTTTACCGCGAATATTTGAATCCACCAATTAATGGTGACTTTGAGAAAAGTTGTCTTCAAAGATGATCCGAGTGGGAATTTAAGGTGTTTCAGTCCAGTTTTCATAAGAAGAGTTTTTTTTTTTAGGAAATGAAGATGTTATTGTTTTGCTGTCACCGGCCGCATGGTTTAAGACGTCACTCTCCAAATATACTGGACTGCCGATGACAAGGAAATTGGGGTTCGAATCCCGGCTGGGTGGGCCTAGAATGGTTTTTCACACTTCCTCCGCGCAAATACTGGTACATATGTTCTAAACTCCACCTTCCTCATCTCCAGCCCATTATCGTAATTAGTATATATGCGTACAACCTGAACAGATAGTAAGACGCAGGAATGAGAAAAAAAAAAGCAAGAAAAACATTTGATAACATTTTACCATATTTTTAGAACCACATCTTACTACCGATTCGGACTTATAAGCTTTTTTTTTTTACTAATTACGCAGATGGGTTTAGGAGGAGAAAGGTTGAATTTAGTGGAATTGTACCTGCATTTGCGTAGAGAGTGGATAACCATTTAAGAAAAAACACCCTCAGTACACCCGACCGAGATTCGAACAGCGATCTCCCCGTCTTAAGCAGTCTAGTCTATTGCGAGAGTAGCAGCTCAGACCATGTGGCCACCGAAGATGGTTTTACCAAATTATTATTATTTAATATGTATATATACAATATCTATCAAAAATGACAGCTACAGACCACATAACTTGACGTATGAATAAGTTAAAGTAGATCTGGTAAACTTTTTTTTTAGCGGTCAGATAAATCCATTGTAAGCAGATTGTGGTTTAACTGTCTTCCTATGTTTGACACTGTATAAAAAAAAACAATTCTTTTGTCACGTTTTTAGTGTTTTTTTATCAACAAAGACAAGTTCAGTCGGAAAATAGGGGTGGAAGCCCTTAAGGGTGGGGTTGATCCCCTACAGGCCAAGGCTAAGCCATGTTCCAGACAGGGCGCTATTTAACTCAATCTTTTAGACGATACTTTACAATCAGTAACATCAATAACCCACTTGGGCGGTGGAATTCTCGGATCTCGCAACAATTTTCGATCAATCGAGCTACAAAACTACAGCTTCATTAAGGTGAGATAGAAGGGGTTGCAAGAAAAAGGAATTGTTTTTAAAGTTTTTCCAAAAAAACTTTTTTTCTGCTAAAATATATCAGAAAATCCTTCAGTAGAAACCTTTTTTTAATTTATTTTTCGCGTTGTGATATTAACAACTGTTGTTGAATATCTGTTGAAAGTGTCCTGGAATTCAATGACCAACTTTTTCTCTTCATTTAAATAGTTTCTCGTCTAATGCCGCCATATTCATGACAATTATTGTTAAGATCATCACGTGAAGAAAATAAAACTAAATGTTTCTACTGGGGGATTATTTGATTTCTCTTAAACCTCCACCTCCCCCCGCCTCAAAAAAAATATTGAGTAACTTTCGCCTCGGTCAGCGAGAAAGTATCAAATACAGTCCGGCCACACGGCTTAATACACAATGGTCTGTGTCATTTGATGGAATTACTTATCTATTCTAAGCCCACGCCCCCTACTCGCCCTTAACCTACAACCACATATTGTTTGTCAATAAGAAAGAGGGGAAAGAAAACTACAAAACTTCTTATCTGAAGCTAAAGAAGAAAGTTCGCTGCTCAAATATCAAGAAATGACTGAGTTTGTTAGAGGAAACTTCTTATCTGAAGGTAAAGAGGAAAGCTCGCTGTTAGTTCTCAAATATCAAACAATGACTGTATTTGTTAGAGGAAACTTCTTATCTCAAGATAAAGAGGAAAGCTCGCTGCTAGTTCTCAAATATCAAACAATGACTGTATTTGTTAGAGGAAACTTCTTATCTCAAGGTAAAGAGGAAAGCTCGCTGCTAGTTCTCAAATATCAAACAATGACTGTATTTGTTAGAGGAAACTTCTTATCTCAAGGTAAAGAGGAAAGCTCGCTGCTAGTTCTCAAATATCAAACAATGACTGTATTTGTTAGAGGAAACTTCTTATCTCAAGGTAAAGAGGAAAGCTCGCTGCTAGTTCTCAAATATCAAACAATGACTGTATTTGTTAGAGGAAACTTCTTATCTCAAGGTAAAGAGGAAAGCTCGCTGCTAGTTCTCAAATATCAAACAATGACTGTATTTGTTAGAGGAAACTTCTTATCTCAAGGTAAAGAGGAAAGCTCGCTGCTAGTTCTCAAATATCAAACAATGACTGTATTTGTTAGAGGAAACTTCTTATCTCAAGGTAAAGAGGAAAGCTCGCTGCTAGTTCTCAAATATCAAACAATGACTGTATTTGTTAGAGGAAACTTCTTATCTCAAGGTAAAGAGGAAAGCTCGCTGCTAGTTCTCAAATATCAAACAATGACTGTATTTGTTAGAGGAAACTTCTTATCTCAAGGTAAAGAGGAAAGCTCGCTGCTAGTTCTCAAATATCAAACAATGACTGTATTTGTTAGAGGAAACTTCTTATCTCAAGGTAAAGAGGAAAGCTCGCTGCTAGTTCTCAAATATCAAACAATGACTGTATTTGTTAGAGGAAACTTCTTATCTCAAGGTAAAGAGGAAAGCTCGCTGCTAGTTCTCAAATATCAAACAATGACTGTATTTGTTAGAGGAAACTTCTTATCTCAAGGTAAAGAGGAAAGCTCGCTGCTAGTTCTCAAATATCAAACAATGACTGTATTTGTTAGAGGAAACTTCTTATCTCAAGGTAAAGAGGAAAGCTCGCTGCTAGTTCTCAAATATCAAACAATGACTGTATTTGTTAGAGGAAACTTCTTATCTCAAGGTAAAGAGGAAAGCTCGCTGCTAGTTCTCAAATATCAAACAATGACTGTATTTGTTAGAGGAAACTTCTTATCTCAAGGTAAAGAGGAAAGCTCGCTGCTAGTTCTCAAATATCAAACAATGACTGTATTTGTTAGAGGAAACTTCTTATCTCAAGGTAAAGAGGAAAGCTCGCTGCTAGTTCTCAAATATCAAACAATGACTGTATTTGTTAGAGGAAACTTCTTATCTCAAGGTAAAGAGGAAAGCTCGCTGCTAGTTCTCAAATATCAAACAATGACTGTATTTGTTAGAGGAAACTTCTTATCTCAAGGTAAAGAGGAAAGCTCGCTGCTAGTTCTCAAATATCAAACAATGACTGTATTTGTTAGAGGAAACTTCTTATCTCAAAAGCTCGCTGCCAGTTCTCAAATATCACACAATGTCTGTATTTGCTAGAGGAAACTTCTTATCTCAAGGTAAAAAGGAAAGCTCGCTGCTAGTTCTCAAATATCAAACAATGACTGTATTTGTTAGACGAAGGCTAAATATATAGCCCTTTTTTCATCAAGACTAGTCTCATAGCTCCGTGACTATGATAAAATAATGGATGAAAATGAGCTAATGTAACATTTTCACACTTTTGTTTCTATTAACACAACTCAAAATATAGGGCTGTTAGGGAAAAAAATGTCCTGTTGGAATATTTAGATTTTATTTTGGTGTGAACCATATTTTTGAATAAAGCACCGTAGAATTTAATATTGCGTCATAGCTGAACGTGTTCTCCGTAATTTCTCTTGCTTACATAACATTAAATAAATGTTTTAATTTGTAGGAGTTCCCGCCCCCCTCTCTTTCTATATGAGCACCTGTTCGGAAGGGTCCAAAGTCGATTCACCTCGGGGTGTACAGGTTGACAATATTGACGCGACGCCGACCCCAAACAGACGCGCAATAAGTGTCAAGGTCACCGAGTGATCCATCTATGAGCGCATGCGTGACCCACTGACCCCCTCCCCCCCTTAAATTTCCCCATGGGAGGGTGCGAATGGATGAGAGAGGGAGAACATAATTTTATTTTTAAAATTATTTTGCTTAGATCGATTGAATTTCTTGTTCTCATTTCGAAAAGAACCCACACCACTGTTTGCATGGTCTATGTCGTTGGGTTCACAATATAATGTACCGTCAAAGATGAATATTCGAATCTAGTTCAGGTGCACTTTTTTAGCCATGTATTATTATTATTATTATTAGCACGGCGTCTTACTACCCATTCTGGTTATACGAACTTAGCTAATGTGTAATGGTAGGGTGATTGTGAGATGAAATGGAGGACCTACAGTTTAACGTGGAATCCGAACCACGGTGGAGGACTAGCATTCCACACATTCACAAGATGTCTTGTCAGAGGTGAAGGAAGGGTTTGGTAATCAGATAAATCTGTGCCGGGACCGAGGATTGAACCACAGCCCCCAGCACAGAAGTCTGACACCTTACCCCTATACCGCCAGGTCACCTTTTAGCCATGTAGTCTTTGTATACGTTTTATTTTAAAATTATTTCCAGGTTTTTTTTTGTACCACGTCTTACTGCCCGTTCGAGCTATGAACTAATTACGCTAATGGATTTTTGAAATTAGGAATGTTTATATTTACATGAGGTGTACCCCTGTTTGCGTGGAGAGAGAGTGGAAAACCATTTTGTAAAAGCCCATCTCGGTACGCTCGACCGAGATTCGAACCTCGATCTCCCCGTCATTGGTCGTCTAATCAACTACGAGAGTAGAGCCTTAGACCATGTGACCACAGAAGGGGAAATATTTGAGAGTAAAGTATAATTCGTTGACATTAAGAATCACCTGCCTCTGAGGTGGAATAGTCTAAGTCGTCACATAGCAATCGACTGGACTGAAATCGAATCCTGGTCAGGATTTTTTTTACTTAGTGGTTTTCCACCCTCTTTGTCTCCACGCAAATGTAGTTGCGCTTATTCTAAATTAAACCTTTCTCCTCCTTGATCACATTATCGTCACTAATACATACGCGTGTAACCCGAACGGGTAGTAAGGTAATTCCACTACGTCAACCCGCAACCCTGTGAGTTGAGGAAGATAGTGCCAACATATGAGGTTAGAGGTTGTCATATAGTCAGCACAACTAACCTCAGTTTTGGACACCGTCCCATATATCCACTGATTCACATGAAAAATCTAGAAGCGCTAAGGATTGAACCCGGGACCTCTGGATATGTAGCCAGGAACTACCCCTAAGCCATAAAGGACGGGTAATAAGGTACGGTGCTTATTAAATTTATAAGCACCTAAAGTTGTAATTAAAGAAACCTAAACTTCTTTTGTTACTCAGTCTAGAAGTAATAATTAGCTCATTCTAGTAGCTGGGCTTATCTAATCAATTTCTGAAAGACTTGTACGGAAAAAAAACTTACATTCGTATCTAGTTTTTTTTTTATCGAGCCGAACGTTTTCTTGAGCTTATTTTGTTGAAAGACGATTGTGGCTTGTTTGCAAGAAACGATTGAATAACATTAGCAGTGTTCTTAACTTCTGTTTGTGAACATCCTTCCAATTTATACGTGAGTATACTTTTAGCTTTCACAAAATAATTAAAAGTGGTCTGGAAGGGTAGATAAATTATTGGTGGTAGTATATGGGGATTGCGAGTTAAAAGCGGTATTTTTGAACGTTTTTTTTATAGCAAAACATTTCTCTTAGGTCGGAAATAGATCATATAATTATCAAGCAGAAACATAAGAGTTTAATTTTCTTTCCACGGTGATATCGACAGTTGTTGGAATATCTGTCGAGGGTGTCTAAGAATTTAATGACAACTTTTTATCTTCATTTAAAAAGTTTCTCATCTAATTCTGTTTTGCTCATGACAGATATTCAACAACTGTTGATCACCGTGTGAAGAAAATTAAACTCTGTATTCCTACTGGGGCAATATTTTATTTATTTTGGCCAAAAAAAGTTTCACTGCCATTTTCTCGCATATCCTACATTCCCACCTGAAGGCCAGTATTGTTACAGTTTTTATAGCAAATAAACAAAAACTTACAAATAAATAAATAAAATGATACTTCAGTAGACACGTTATATTTTAGTTTTCAACATAAACCGCAATAGTAAATACCACGATCAACATTTGTTGAATATTTCTGACGAGCACCGCTGAATTAGAATGGAATATTTTTTTGCATCAAGATAATAAATAATCCTGTTCAAATTCTGATATGTTCAATAGAAATATTTAAAAACTGTTGATACCACCTTTAGGAAATACTTGACGTTTCCCTGCAGCGATATTTTAACTATTTTGGCCCTAAATGTGTTTTGTTATAAAATTAAGATAAATATATTTGTTGTAGAGTTAACTTGGATTTTAGCAACACGTATAGACCTTATTTTAATAGAGTAAACATAACTGACAGTAAAGCCATTAGATCAAATTTTATGTATTCATACGTCAATTTATTTGATCCTCATCTTTTGGTTTCGATACTATCAATACCTATAAAATAACATTAATAATAAAGTGTAAAGTTAATAATTTTGACTGATAAAAATGTGTTTTTAATATTTTTAAGTTACAAAATATAAATTTGGATTTATTGAGAATTACATTTATTTTTTAAATGGGGACTTGGAGGTCTAGGGGTAAGGTGGTAATACTTCTATGTTAGGGGTCCGGGGTTCAAATCCCAACCCTGGAACAGATTCATCTGAACCCTTCCTTCACCTCTGGCAAAGTGTATGCTTTCACGATTTGTGAATGTGTGGAAATGCCAGCCCTCCAACCGTGGTTCGGAGCTCACGTTAAACTGTAGATCCCCTCTGCTTTGTACACACCTCAGAAATTAATTCCTCCATACTCCAGGAGAGCAGAGGTCAGATAAGGTTGGATGACCAAGATCTAGAGCATTAGTTCCCCCCTCCCCCAACCATAATTTGTAGTAGAATTTGAGCTTTTACGAGAAGGGGGGGGGCTTCTTCCCCCCTAACCAAACCCACATTTGTTTTTAAATTTTATTCACGCTTCAACTTTGATTCATTCGTGGGTCAATCAAATCAACATTCTTTGGAGAGTTGCACTTATACCTAAACACATTGTATAATAGCTTCGGTGGCCGCATGGTCTAAGGCGTCTCTATATAAATAGATTGGACTGCTGATGATAGGGAGATCTTGGTTAGGATCCCGGTAGGTTTTACATGAGCGTGGGTTCTCCCTCCACGCGAATGTAGGGACACTTCCTCTTAATTCAACCTTAGTTATCTCATTTCATTTATCCAAGGTAGGGTTTGGTAATCACGCAGTTTTCTGAACCGACTGATAATATAAGCACAAGATATATAAACTGATTTAAAATCTAGAACAGATAAAACATCCATCCACTCCAGTCGTTAACACGCCACTGGGAAAGGGTAAACCTACATTTAACCAATGTTTTCACCCATGAGGAGAATCGAACCTGGGACCTTTAACTCGGTAGACTAACACGCTACCAACCGAGCTGAGGTTTCGGACCTTCCTTATCTTTAACACATTATTATCATCTTATTATTATTATTATTATTATTAGCACCGCGTCTTACTACCCGTTCGGGTTGTACGCACTTACGCTAATGTGTAATGGTAGGGTGATTGTGAGATGAAATGGAGGACCTACAGTTTAACGTGGGATCCAAACCACGGTGGAGGCCTGGCATTCCCACACATTCACAAGTTGTGATTAATACACGTCTTGTCAGAGGTGAAGGAAGGGTTTGGCGATCAGATGAATCTGTGCCGGGACCGAGGATTGAACCCCGGACCCTCCAGCACAGGAGTCTTGACACCTTACCCCTAGACCACCAGGTCACCTATAGTTATTAGTACATTCTGTATATAGCCTGGACAAAGAGGAATAGCTTATAATCTAGATTTGATCCAAATTAGGCCTTTAATGGAGAGATCTGGGCTTGTAACCCCCAATCTCTTTACCTGGCCTGTCAGTTATTTAGAAAGGTTGTAGACCACTGACGTAAACAATCTCGATCATGGCTGACGCTGTAGCGGAGGAACTAACCTTTCAGTTCCTCGTTATTATAGAAAGCTTTCTCCGCGATGAGTTCGAGGAACCTCTCCCTTCTGGAGTGCCCGCTGTGTCTGGAGACGAGGAGGCCCGATGGTCGCGACATCTGCAGGAGCTGCAAGGAAAAGACCCGCGCTGGTCCCCGGTTTCAGGTGACGTACCTCCCCACCAGGAACCTGACCACCGAGCAGTTGTTGGACAAGTTCGAGNCCGGTTTCAGGTGACGTACCTCCCCACCAGGAACCTGACCACCGAGCAGTTGTTGGACAAGTTCGAGGTAGGCCGCGAGGAGGACCTTCTGAAACCAGATTGCCGTCTGTTCCCGTGCCGCGTCGGGAAGGGGGTGCTCGATGTCTCAAAGTGCGGGTGGTCCGGCGGTTACTGGGACCTCGCGGATCACGTGAGGGCGAAGCACCCGCGGTTCTTCCTGAACGGCCACGACAAGTCTATGGTCCACTCGGCCTTACCACCCTCGTCTCACCATCGGGAGTGTCTTCTGGTCGAGGCTCGCGGGGGGATGTTCTGGTTCAACAGCGCGAGGGACGCCCAGGACAACTTTAAGGTCGCCGTGCGATGCGTCGGTCCTTCCGTCGGCGACGCCAGGAGGTACAAATACGAGGTGAGGCTCTCTTCTGACGGGGGTTGGACCGCGAGTTACGGCGACTTCACCCGCGGCGATGGTGAGGACGTCAACGTCATCTTTCACTCGAGGTTGTGTTTCTCCGTCGAGGGCGAGAAGGTGAGAGACGCCATGGTTGACCACAGCTTCAAATATAGGTTGCTGATCAACAAGTCTTCCTACTACTGACAACGAACTGATATCAAGATGAATTGTGGAAACACGTCTTGGGTCGACAATCGCGCGCTGCTGTTGTCGCCGAGGTCAGCAACAGGTTGATCACGGTCGACCGATTAATCGATCTCATGTCAATTATCAGTCGGTCACGTTAAGAAAACTACATCGTTATTATAAGTCGATCTTTTGAGTCTTATGAACTCACAAATGTATCAAGTAGTTTCAAATAATATTAAAGAGTATGATATGAAAATTAAATTGGTTTAAGTTTAAAATTAACATTTTTTTATCCTAGAAATGAAGAGGATGAAAATATTTGAGGAAGGTTGATTTTAAGATGGGTATGTACAGAATGCGAGAAAAGGTCAATTTTTTTTTTTCAGTTTTTATAGCAAAACACATTTTTGACTAAACCAAATAAATATTTCTCCAATAAAAAAATATAGTTTAATTTTTTTCACATGGTGATATCAACAATTGTTGAATATCTGTCTAGGGGTGACCTGGAATTTAATGACAACTTTTTCTCTTCATTTAAAAAGTTTGTCATCTAGTGCCGCTATGCTCATGACAGATATCAACAACTGTTGATATCACTGAGTGACCCGCCTCGATGGCGTAGTTGGCTAACGCGCTTGTCGTGTTGAAGCTCGACCGCCGAGGACGGGGAGATCGAGGTTCGAATCTCGGTCGGGTGAAC
>CABEEJ010009966.1:0-16145 GCA_901482245.1 Timema douglasi
CGTCAAGTCATGTGATAGGCAGTACAAATAATTCCAAAATAATAAATAGGTTAATGTAAGGTTTTCTTTAACAACTTGCTGAATATTATACACAGCTGATATTTTAAAGTCATACGTCAAGTCAGGTGACGCAACCACTCTTCCACACCACCGGCACCCTTCAAGACGCAACAGTCATTAGAGTCGTCTGTCTAGAGTACTCACAGACCTAAATAATACTACTGCTTGTAAATTAATTGCTGATTGTCAATAAAACAACTAGTAAGAATATGTTGTTGGTAAGGTGACAAGTTCACACACGGTGTTCAATATCTTGTGATAGTGTATCAGCATTTGCATGAAGCGAGAGTTGGAAATAGCCTCGGTGTTCGAACTCCAACCTATCAGCTATATATCTGTATGACTATAAGGTGTATAGTTCACCTAAACAGATGTATGATAGCGTACCCGCATCTGCATGGAGGGAGAGTTGGTGTTTTAACAATCATACTGGCAGTGCTCTGCTTAGGTACTGTGAAACTTCCCTAGAGATGGTAACCTTGGCGATGACTTCTTACATCCTCAGCATGGATTCGATTTCAACCTCCTCCCCCCGCGGATCCTGACAAACACCTAAATAATATTGCTGCTTGTAAGGTGACAAGTTCTCACACGGTATTCTGGAGGAAGAGGTGGAAAATAGCCTCAGCTTGATAGGTCTGTGTTCGAATTCCAACCTATATATTTAATTTTTTTTTAATGTCATAAGCTAGCTATCTATACGCCTATAAGGTGTCTAGTTCTAAGCCACATGTTATTCAAACATGAGCCCCCAGGTATAAGGAATGAAATTGTATATGCATTTTCACAAAGTGTGAGAAAAAAAAACACCTTCGTATACGTTTGACACCTAGAATGGTCATGTACCAGAACTGGGAATCAAACCCACGACCTCCCTGGCATCGGCAGTAAGTCTTAGGTTCTAATGTCAACAGTTGAAACCAGGGATGGTTTGCGAACCACAGAAAGCACTCTCAAATCGAATACTGGTTGCCACACACGTTTGAGGAACATTTTTGTTCGGGGATAGAGCAAACACCTCGGGGGTTATCATAACATGTTAACCAGAGCTTCTCAAACAGTTCCAGAATTTTTACATGTGCTCTGGTTTGTTTCCATGAGGATGTTACACTCTCCCTGCGGGCTCACTTCCTAGTTCTAGGTTCGACTCTATGTCAGGTAAATTGGGGTGTTTTCCACTCTCCCTGAGGGTTCGGGTAAACTAGAGGTTTGTTCCCAGGTACGTGTAACAAATGTCAAGTCTCGAGATATGCTGGTTTGTTGGTAACCGAAAAGGTTGAGTTTAGAATCTCGTCCAAGTGCTTTGTTGGGGGGGTCCCATCTTCTCTTCCTCCAAACAGATAGATATGTTAATAGGCCCGACACCGTGTAGCAAGTCAAGACCCAGGTTCGATTACCGTTGGGGACAAGGTGAGAAGAAGAGAACCAGTAAAATTATTGTAGTCAATAATCTATTGATAGAGTAAACACTGCTCAACGTGAGTTATATGATATCTGGCGTTTAGGTGAGAAAATATAGGTGTGACTCTTGAGTTCGAATCCCTGTGACGGATAAAGTCGACAAGGGCCGCTGATGATGTCCCTCGGGCATATTGTGACATGTTTATTGATGATTTAAATAAATAGCCTAGAATATGTTCAGCCTTTGGCGGTGGAAATGTTTGAACCCAGATCTCCAACATCCAGGAAGGTGTTTAATATATCCAAAAGAAGTAGAGTTACATAGACCCTTCCTATAGTCAGTGAGTTACTTTCTCTCATAAGAAAAGCATAGATCAGTGGCGGATCGGGAAATATTATTTTGGGGGTTAACCATGTTTTCAAGTTTTAGCATTGATCCTCCGGGTCACTTTCCCACATAATAAAAGCATTGATCAGTGGCGTATCAGGAAATATTATTTCAGGGGGTTAACCATATTTTTGAGTTTTAACATGGATCCTCCGGGTCACTTTCTCCCGCATAATAAAAGCATTGATCAGTGGCGCATCGGTAAATATTATTTTGGAGGTTAACCATATTTTTCAGTTTTAACATGGATCCTCCGGGTCACTTTCTCCCACATAATAAAAGCATTGATCAGTGGCGGATTGGGAAATTTTTGGGTGGGGGGGGATTTAACCATATTTTCGAGTTTTAGCAAAAAATAAATATACAGTACCATCTTTATATGAAATAACTAAATTAGCTGTAAAACAACAATATAAAATAAAGTCAAAGATTTAATATTCTAATGGGGGTTAGAGATTAGGAAGGAAGCATTGTAGAGGTAATATACCCGCATCTGTTTGGTAAAAGAAATCTCATTTAGTACACCCAACCGAGAATTGAACCCATATCTCCCCGACATCAGTAGGTCATTCTTAACCCGAGAGTGACCATTCAAACACTTAAGTGGTTATTATTATTAATTTGTTTTGAACTAGCTGACCTTGACCTTTTCTCAGTTGATAACGTGTCTGCTTAAAGGGCCAGGGTTCGATACACAGCATCACCTGAGAATTTATTATTTGTGAAATGTGGGTTTACCATTTCACAGCGATGAATTAACGGCCGTGGGGGGAGGACTGGGTATTGTGTCTGTTCTGGATTTAAATTAGTTTATAAGTGCACGTTAAATACCTTATAATAAATAGGGGTAACAACGATGTAGGTAGAACCTTCAGAGGAAATGCATCCACATTTACGTGTAGGGAGTGTGGTAAAATATGTCATGAAATATTATTATTAGCACCGCGTCTTACTACCTGTTCGGGTTATACGCACTTACGCTAATGTGTAATGGTAGGGTGATTGTAAGATGAAATGAAGGACCTACAGTTTAACGTGGAATCCGAACCACGGTGGAGGCCTGGCATTCCTCACATTCACAAGATGTCTTGTCAGAGGTGAAGGAAGGGTTTGGTAATCAGATAAATCTTTGCCGGGACCGAGGATTGAACCCCGGCCGCCAGCATAGAAGTCTGACACCTTACCCCTAGACCGCCAGGTCACCATCATGAAATAAAAAAGCTTACATTCACCACAGGCGGGATCCGAAACCCATACTCCTTCTTGCCAGGTGAACTGGTCCAGATTAACTTGACACCTTAACCCTCGTGTGCACGTATGTGAGTGAATGATTGTTAGAATCTTGTATAGAGAGTGCAAGGACATACTTTTGGTTCAAATAAGCTGTGTGTACGAACATCCTGTATGTATATTTATATATTAGCTCCGCGTCATACGTAATAATTACACGAGTGTGTTAAGGATGAAGAAGATTGTATCTGAAGGAATAGTAACCACATTAGCGTGGAGGGAATATGTGAGAATAGTTTAGGAAAAACCACCTTCTGTACACCCGACTGGGATTCGAACCCCAATCGCCGGTCACTAGTCAAACAGTGAAGAGGGGTAAAGGTGCCACTATTTGACCGTAATCCTCCCAGATTCTGGGTTATGTTTTATGCCCAAAATCAATCGTTAGTGAGTCTTAGGTTCGAATGTCACGCCAAGGGGTGAACCAGGGATCTTTGTCACATACCCTTTATTTTATTACACCGGGATATTTTTTTAGCTGCCAGTACCTACCTGAAAATTTATTTCTAGTCAACTATTTATTTTATTGTACCGAGGCAACTATGTAAATAAATATTGTAAAAAAACTGTTATGTTTGTGTTTTAACGTCTGCACCTGCACCTCCCTCTTGCCCTATTAATACAAGTTCATATAGCTTATAAGCTCACTCTCAAACATTATGGAAAAGTTGAAACATCCATTTTCGGCCATCATAAGCCGCCCTTCCGCCTGTGGAAAAACACATTTTGTAGCTGACTTTATCCGTCACTTGGACACAATGTGTGACGTTAAATTTGATAAGATCATCTGGTATTATGCTCTATGGACCAGGATTAAACAAGACGGGGGAAGTCCCCGCGTCATAATCTGTAAGGGTTTGCCGGAAATGGACGACATCTGTAATGACTCTCCACAGCTGATTATCCTGGACGGCCTGATGCGTGAAGCCAACGAAGTGGTCGTCGATCTTTTCACCAAAGGATGCCATCATCAAAATATTAGCGTCATGTACCTTACACAAAAATATATTCCACCAGGGCAGGGGCCAAAGAGACATTTCCTTAAACGCACACTATATCGTGCTTTATTAAAAATCCCCGGGATAAATCTCAGATTCAACACTTTGCACGTCAAGTATGTCCCGAAAACCCTCGTGTTTTACAAGAGGCTTACACCGATGCTACAAGTAGTCCTCACGGGTATATTTTGTTAGATTTCAAACAAGGTACACCCGAATGGTTCAGATATAGAACCGGCACAAATGTCGGGTGCTGCGTGTACCTTCCACGCAAAAGCTATAAAAACACAGACACGTCCCGATTACACATCATTTCATAACCATGAGTTCCAAAGTATTGAGGAAAACCCCTCATGCTGCGTGCGATGCATCGCATGAACCCCCAACAACGTGTCGCATTGCTGAAAACGGCCGATAAGAAACTGATCGACGCTGTTTGCGAGTGTGACTACAACACTTTAAAAGGGAGGGTGCCATTGAAAAATGCGCAGAAGACAAAATTACGTGCTCACAAGCAGGTATTGCGTAAGCTGGTCAAACGAGGAGAGTGTTGGAAGAAGAAGAGACGACTACTCGTTCAAAAAGGAGGAGCGTTCTTACCGTTACTTTTAGCCCCCTTAATTAGTGGGGTCCTCGGTTCCTTATTCAAAACGTAGATAATGGAACACACAAAAAAGACAGTATTGGTGTCCCCGGAAACATTACACTTTTACGAGCAACACCACCAACAAGTGGCAACGGCAACAAATCTAGTGGTCTCCGGGTTGGACAAGGAAATGGAAAAAATCCTTACTTCAAAATTGGACGACAAGTCTAAATGGACTATATATCAACAAGTGCTACAGCGCTATCTACACTTTAGTCAACACTCTCCGCTACCTGAAAATACCACCACCTCCACCACCACCACCACCCCTGAAGTGTCTGTACTTCCACTCAATACTGTACCAGTACAGGCACGTAAAAAAGCTCTTTTACTATAACATATTAATTCCCTTGGCGGTATCTCTTGGGACAAGAACGGGGAAGTGAGTATTCACGATACGCCTCTTCGTGGATCCAATATTGTGAATTTAATCAAAGATCTGGTCAGAGCGAGAAGACACAGCGAACCGTCAGGGTGGCGAGAGTTTCTCACGGTGTTGCAAAAAATAAACGTCTCGAAAGAACTTATTGTAAATCCTAAACATTTGGCGCCCATTAGAGATCCGACTCCCAAACCACAACCACTTACACCGTCACCGCAACGCCCTAAGAAGAAGAAACTGAAAAGGGTAGACGAAAACAGGTGGCTGCCGTTCCGTGATTAATAGACCGTATAGCCGACATCTACTACGACCCTCTAATCCTGCTGGGTTTTCAGGGGCGGCGTCCAAGAAAGATCCCGCCAAATTACGAGAATGGCTTCGTGCACAGGACGCTATACATGCCGGTGATAAAAAAAAAAGTCCACGCTACAAGTACGTGGTGTCAAACATTGACGATCTATGGCAAGCCGATCTCAACGATATGCGAAGTCTCACCAAATACAACTACGGTGCAGTATACTTGCTCACCATCATCGACGTGTTTAGCAAGATGGCATGGGCGAGGACGCTTCCATCCAAGACGGGGAGAGTTGTGAGAGAAGCCTTTCGGGATATTTTTCGAGCGAAGCGGCCGTAAACCTCTAAGTATACAGACGGACAAGGGGACAGAGTTCACGGCACGTCTAGTCCGGAAATTTCTCAAGCAAGAAGAGCGTGCATTACTACACCACTCATAATCCGGACGTGAAAGCAAGCATCGTGGAACGATTCAATAGAACTGTGAAAGGACGCATGTGGCGCTACTTTACCAAAAATAACACGTATCACTATGTGGGCGTACTACAAGATAGGGTCGACGCTTACAACGGTGCAAAACATTCCAGTATCAAGATGGCGCCTGCAGCCGTTTCAGAAACCAATGTGCTTCAAGTCAGAGAAAATCTGTTCGGCAAGAGGCGTCCAAACTCTATTCATAGCCAAAAATAAAAGTCGTTGACACTGTGAGTATTAGTAAATCCAAAATGCTGTTTGAAAAGAGCTACGAGAGCAATTGGAGTGAATAAATTTTCAGTCAGCAGCGTCGTGTTGCGACAACCTGTCGTCTACAGACTCACCGATATTGACGGCGAGGAGGTGGAGGGGACGTTTTACGAACCCGAATTGCAACGCGTACGTCTTCCGGAAGTTGTATTCAAGTACACAAGCCCCAACAAAAAAGTGGACGTTGACTCTTCTTCACCAAATATACAGCTGCTGACTCTGTCTAGTCAACTAAGCCTACAGCTCAGTTTCGATCCTCAGACTAATCTGATCAAAGTCCCAAAATCACCGTACGCCACCAACATTCTACTAGGCTTGCCCTCGCAAATGTACATCCACACGGATATCGTCGATCCTCAAACCGTGGATGACACTTGAGGCACCGCTGTTACGTATCGTCGGTATCAATAACAAACTATCTCTACGGCATACATAAGACAGTTAGCTATGATCCGATGCACTATATGCCCGTGCTTAGAAGGGAAATTGAAAGCTTGGAAATCAATATAAGAACAGACACGGGTGAACCTGTACCATTCGAGTTTGGAAAAGTGTAAGTGAAACTTCATTTTCGACGCTGCTCAACATGAACTGTCCGTACCAAAGATACTATGTCAACCAGGCTGGAACAAATATATCTTCGATCTACCAAGGTGTTCCCTATCAACATGGGCACGGGATAGGAAGTATTTACAGTGGACTTTTCAAAAGCGTCGTACCATTGCTGAGAAGCGGCGCTAAAGCCATTGGAAAACAAACGCTTCATATGGGTATCGACGTGTTCTCCGACGTCACCAATCGACGGCGTCCTTTCAAAGAGGCCCTACGGCAACGTTTCGGTGAGGCTGGAACAAACCTGAAAAGCAAGGCCGAGCAGAAGATCAACACGTTGATGACCGGCTCAAGATATAAAGGGCGTCGTAAGATGCAACGACGTTAGTCTTCTGTCATCGCCCGGCGTAAAAAGGTCAAGAAAGAAGCTGTAGATATTTTCAGCTAAAATATCGTTTCTACACCGTCAGTCCTGCGAGTGTGCCACCAGTGAACTAGATCTTTTTCCGTGCCACCCATTCAAACTAGTCTTGAAAGCGGACAATGGCTCCAGTACAAACGTGCCTCTTCCCTCACCGATGATTCGCCCGTAGAATTTACCGTTACCGGTCAAGACGAATTCTATATCGATCTTTCACACACCATGCTCTATCTCAGGGCGGCTATCATGAAACCCGAAGGTGGCGCTTTCACCGAGGTGGATCAGATCGCTCCCGTCAACAACTGGTTGCATTCGCTATTCTCACAGGTGGATGTGTTTTTAAACCAAAAACTAGTCTCACTGCCCAGCAACACGTATGCATATAGAGCGTACATCGAGACGCTGCTAAATTACAACAGTGAAGCCAAAAGAACGCATTTGACTTGCTGTATGTGGTTCGCAGACACCCCCGGAACCTTTGAGGAGGTTAACACCGGGAACAAGGGGTTCGAGGCCCGTCACACTTTCACCGCAAAAAGCCAGACGGTGGATCTTTTGGGATAACTACACGGTGACGTGTTTAACCAAGAGAAATACCTTTTGAACGGCACCGAACTCAAGAGTCAAATTGGTCCGTTCCAGATACGGGTTTAGTATTATGGCCATCCCTGAACTCCCTCACTTTAAGGTGCACATCGTTGAAGCAGGCCTTCTAGTGCGACCTTTCAAAGTAGCACCTTCTGTACTGTTGGAACACGCCAAGGCATTAAACGTCAGTCCCGCAAAGTATCCCATCACCCGCATCGAAGTAAAAACACTCACTATTCCTACGGGCATGCAAGGTAAATCCCTGGACAACGTGTTCACCGGCCAGTTACCCAAACGATGCATCGTGGGATTTGTATCAAACACGGCGTTCAACGGACACGCCACCAAGAACACGTTCAACTTTCAAACGTACGACATAATACATTTCTCGCTGTACTTGGACGGGGAACAAGAGCCATCGAAACCTTTACAGACCGATTTTCCAAACGGCAACTATGTCATGTCCTACCACACATTGTTTTCTGTAACGGGTATCCATTTCATTAACGAAGGTAGTGACATCACCCAGGAAGCCTTCCCTAAGGGATATCATCTAAAGGCTTTCGAACTCACACTTAATCTGTCCGCCCACATGTCATCGCATTGGAATTTGACGTGGCACGGCTCTCTGAGCATCTAAGTGAGCTTCACCAGAGCTCTCACCGAAACAGTCAACTGTATCGTGTACGGTGAGTTTGCCAATATCATCACCGTCGACAAGGCCAGAAACGTCGTAACCGACTTTGGGAGTTAATATAAGCGACTTCCCGCCACTTAGCCACGTCATTTAAACCATGGACGTCATTGTGGATTTCCAGAGCTTCGTCAACGACAACAGTGTTTATCGTCAAGGAACTGAGTGTTTTATCTGTATGCGGTACATTACTGCACCATTGGCTGTTAAAAACCCCATACGCTATCGAGGAACTTACCACCACTGCCAGAAAGAAAGCCGACTATATCGTCAACAATCTGCACGGTATTCCTTGAGATAGCGGTGATGTGATTTACAATCTGCTCGAATCCCTCATCTCCTGCGATACAACCGGTGCAGAAACCGTCTACGTCAAGGGGGCAGAAAAATTAAAAAGTTTCTAGCCAAATGCATGTCCACACCGATTGTAGATCTTTACGACAGAGGCTGTCCTTCGTTGAAAACACTTGAATTGGGCCGCATCATATGCATGGCACATTGTTCTGTGTACAATTTCTGTTCGGCCCCCATTGTCTGGGGACTTCCGAGATTGGATGATTGAAGATGGACACGCACACCATAAGACGTGCGCTGAAGACAAGCCCGTGGTTCCGTTCTGTACGTTCGGGTGTTTTCCCTGCTGATCAACTACCCGCAAGAATAGCGCGACCTGCCGCTCTCCTCATCAACACTGATCCACACACCAAGCCCGGGACGCATTGGGTAGCCATCTTTATCGACAAGAACGGCGTGGGAGAATATATGACAGCTATGGTTTTCCACCCCGTATAAAGTCACATCGGGCATTTATTCATAAAAACACTTTCGAACGTCTCATAACACGATACAACTTCAAAGCATAGCCTCGGACGTTTGCAGCCATTACTGTCTTATGTACCTTCTCTATCGCACCCAGAACATTCCGATAAAAACTTTACTCACCATATTCTCGCCCACCGATCATACTGCCAACGACTCTACGGTGGTTAGATATTATAAAACATTTTTCAAGACGCTAGGATATTGCCGCCACCCCTCAAGAGGCTGCGTCCAATCGGCGTGCGCCTATAAAAGGGGCGTCCCAGTTGCGTGCATCCCATAATCATGGAAGCCCTAGACGTATGCACACGCAAAGCAAAGCCGGTGAGGCCACTCGCCGTCACTGGTATTTTCAACACTTTATTTCCGCTGGACGAAGTCGACGCCAAGCGAGTCATCGTCGGCATGAGCGTCAAGAACACGTTTACGCCCTATGTCCAGCTAGAAAAATGCGGAGTGAACTGTGTCGTGTTTAACCGTACACAGTGGCAAGAACTGGGCAGCTACAGGTCGGCCATATCAAAGTTTTTCACCAACACGCAACCTCCGTAGAAGATTATTCTGACTAATCATGAAATCTCCCTGAGACGCATGTGCGGTGACCGTATGGTCATCATCAGCGAGAAACAAGACGCCGGACTCAAGCGGGTCGCCTATCTAGCACCTAGCTGGGAGCATCTTTGTGAGGTGTGGGACCTCATCGACGTCGCCGTCGACCAACGAGACATGTGGCCGACACCCGTCGCCCACTATTGCAACAATTTGATCGACACACTCGTCGTGGATGTATGCGACACGCTAACAGAATCGAAGGATGTCGTCGACATAGAACAGCCTACGGAGGAAACGAATTTCAAAAACCTGAATCTTATCAGTGCTACCTACTATACACGTCAAGTCGTCGGTTTGGACTATTACTTGCTGGATTGTGAACTAAAAACAATTTTACTAACGCACCTAAGAGACACTGTAGAAAAACTTATGAACGAATATATGCGTCATTCCTGTAAAAATGTATAATTGTGATGTTTAATAAATATATGTATATTTGTAATATCTGTGTTTTATTTACTGATTGTCCCTTACGAGTCCCAACTTGTCTTGTCTGCCCGCCAACCTGGCGCCAAGGAAAACCCGTTGCCCGGGTCAATGACCTCAATATCTATTCTTGTCTCAACTCGACTTGTAGGGCCGACATACTGGCGCCAGAGAAAACCTAGGTTGCCGAGGTCACGATTTATTCTTGTCCCGACTTGTCTTGTCGACCCGCCAGACTGGCGCCAGGGTTACGACACATACCTCTAAGGAGGGAGTGGGGTCTCAAGGCAGGGTAACCATTTATCACACTCTACCACCGACAACCATAGCGCGAGGTTCGTGCTGGGTAGACTATTAGAGTCTTGTGATGGGGGGAGCCAATGTTCATTCTACCTCCAACAGCCATAGCGCGAGGTTCTAATAAACAAATAAATAAACTACAACGCCATAATCAATGAATAAATACTCCAACACCTCAATCTTATCCAATATTAATTAGCAATAATTAATTAACAATCATTAATAATTAATCATCAAGAACCAACATGTCCGGGGTTGGTAAGCGAGAGAGGTTGTAGGGAAAGAGGGGCTGTAGGGGAGGGTTGTAGGGAGGAGGAGGATATTTAGAAAAGGGCAGTAGGAGGGGGGAATAACGGTAAATCAAACGGATGTGGAACATCACAATACTATCTCGCGGTGTGACGTAGTGGAGCGAGAAATCCCGAGGGCTACTGCTGCATCCCATTACTCAAGGAATGTTATATAAGCAAAGTCTTCGTAAACAAACCTTTTGACAAGAGCAGGTGTCGTTACTCACTCGCCTGCGTCCGTCAAGAGAAAACATATTTGTATTCATTAAAACCACCGAATCTTAATCAGAACCTATTCCGCGCCGGGCACAATCGAGGATCAATCTGGAACCAATCATATTTTAGTCATCACAGTTCCATAGAAAGTGTAATAGCAGCACGTTTGATATCGAATCACTTGGTCACCTTGATCAATGCAGTGATGACATTAAATAAATACTTCACTAAAATTACATAATTAATTTCAATTTTAGCCCAAAAATAAACTACTACAACATAACATATCGCAACGTTTGGATCGAACGTTACAAAGTTGCTTTCAAAGTGACGGCACAGAAATCCATCACACCAGGTTAAAGTTTACTTTGGCTCAAATAGGTAAATATTCGTGGGAAGGTCACACCAACACCAAACACCTCAACTACTTGTTTGTGGGATTTATTTGTTTGTTGGTGTTTTCACGAGTAAAATTAAACTGAGACTAAGCAAGTCATCAAGAAATTGAAATTGATCAGACTAAAAGCTATTATAATTTTTATTTTTTTTAGTACCGCGTCTTACTAGCCGTTTGGGTTTGGGCTATACATTTATGTACTATTTACGCTACCCAACTGAGGTTCGAACCTCGATTTCCCGGTCACCGGTAGTATAGTCTACTGCGATAGTAGCGCCTTAGACCATGCGGCCACAAAATAGGGTCTCTTATAATTAGTTTATGAAGGTCGACATTACAAGTTGGCAAGAACGTTTGTAAATAAGAAATGTTTAAAGAAATAAACTCTAGAATCTAGTTTTTAGCCGCTTGTCCCCCAGTCCTTGTAACTTGCCGGTCCTTCACAAGTAACACATACTTTTAATTAGAAAAGGTTGATAATCACTGCCCTATACTTGACTCTCTATATACTAGGTTATTTGATTATCATTGAGAAAGAGTAAAACTTAACTTAATCAAATATTTGCCAAGTTTTGAAACATGTAATAAATTATCTATTGGGAAATATTACATAGCTGATATCCTCATAAAACTAAAACAATGGTGGTGGATATTTTTATATTAAATGTCAAGTGTCCCTGCTAGATAACCTGTTTTTAATGCTTGACTAATGGGTCAGTGGCGTACTCAAAATAGTTGGAGAGGCACGCGATACCAGACTTACAGTATTATATTTGAAAGGCATACCACTACACGTTAAAAGTGTTCCTAAAATCCCCAATTTGTATATGTATATATATATACATATATATATATAAGGCATACTTAGACATATTGTATAATAACCCCCTTCTTCAAAAAGTAATCTGTGGGTACACTACAGAGGTAGACTGAGCAGGTTTCAAGCGGCCCAGGACGACAGATATACATGTAAAAAAATCATTAGTGCCTATTATGAGAGGCTCCCTGGATATAACTTTCCCCCGAATAGTAATATAAGATTTTGAATTTTATCATCATCATTAATTATATTATTAGCAAGTAAATTGGTTGAAAATAAAAAAGGTATAAGATGAACAGTTATCCACCTCTTTCATTTACTATTGTTTGTTCATACTGGGAGATATGTTGATACAGTAATCTTTTCAACACATTTAGGACGTTGCCTACCTGTGACGTCACGGCAAGTCGAGGTGGGATAGCCACTGAAGATATGTTTCAGTGCAAGCTAAAGTGGTGAGGTGAAGCAGTTATATTTTTGTTATTATCAAATTTAATTCTGTGAGCATTACACTTTTATTATCGACGATTACGTCGTCATTTAATCCACTTATAACATAAAACTTCTACTTTCTACTAACATGAGCAAAAATGCATATAAATTGTTAGAAAATAGCGCGGAGTATATATAAATATAGACTCCGCGCTATTATATATGTTTGTGTATATACATTAGGGCTGTCAAACTCGATTCCTTGGTACCTTGATACCCTCGATTCTTACTGGTATCGAAAGAATTATTATTATTTATCACCGCGTCTTACTACCCATTCGGGTTATACGCTTTAAGTACTAATTACGCTAATGGATTTGGAATTGGGATGGTTGAATTAGAGGAAGTGAGCCCGCATTTGCGTGGAGGGAGAGTGGAAAACCATTTAGGAAACCCCCCCCCTCCAGTTCACCCAACCGAGATCCGAACCTCGATCTCCCCACCCTTAGCAGTCGAGCTCAACACGACTAGCGCGTTAGCCAACTACGCCACCGAGGCGGGTGTCGAAAGAATTGAGAATCGATCTTAATATTAAGAGTGAGTGTGTCAGAATATATTAATCGAGTCTAAACAAACAATTGATATATAATTAGTAGACTATAATGGCAATTTTCCGTAATATATTGATATATCTACCATTAATTGATATATCACAACATGTATATCGAAAGCTACAATATTCACATCAAATTAAAATACCCACCCTCCTGTAATTATATTCTTTGTCGCTTTTCATTTTTTAATGTTTTATTTAGCTCTTTGAATAAGATAAGTTTAATAAAAATAGAACAAAAATCGACGTAGTTAATAGAAATGGAGTAAAAAAAGTTTTTTTAAAATCTTAATTCAATAGATTATCTACATATATCGTTCCCAAAATTTCATCATGCATTTCTGGCTAGCTAACGTGCATAGGATCAGTTATGGTGAACGACTTGACATTTTTTTAAGGTATGAAATGTATTCTTCTTTCCGTTAAAAAAAAATCCGCAATTTATTGAATTAATTTTGAGTTTATTTGAATTTTTAGTTTTGAATACTTTTGGTGTGTTTAATAAATCGCTATAAGATTGTGAGATTAAAGTTTCAAGCGATCATGTGTTGTAATGGTCGAGTCAAAGTTTCGCATCGAGGGGGAAGAAGGGATAGTGCACGTTAGACTTTCTACGCAATACTGCTTGGAAAAATAATGAAAAAAGAAATGTTCAAGAATCAGCATAGAGAATCGAGGTTGAACTTAAGAATCGGAAACGAGAAAAACAGGTATCGTGACATTTCTAATATATACATATATATTTGTAAAATTATCTTCCATTCACTTCCTGTGTAGATTTCAAAGTTAGTAACTTCCAGTATTCAATGAACAGATTCTTTCATGTTTGGTTTACGAGATTATTTATAAATAACATCAATAAACAACAAACGGGGTGGTTTTACATCGTATATCTTAACAAATTACATGTTCTGGACAACCTAAACGTAATCATTGTAACTTTTGATCACATTTTAATCAAAACAATCATCAACAATCATTGAATGGATAGCTTTATTTTAATTTAAAGCAGCTGCCGACCCACCGGGAGATTTGCCAAGGTCCCAGTCCACCCCTGGTGCGCCTTTGTAATGGATGTCGATGGTAAGAGAGGCGCTCAAATAAGGAGAGGCCCTCAAATAAGGAGAGAAAAATATAAATTCAACGGACGATAAAAAAAATAACACGAAGCTAAAAATGCGTTCATAAATCTGGCTTGCAGTGGAGCAGACATACAGATCACCGCCCGTTATTAAATCTCGAGCACGGTGAAACGAGTCCTGAATCCCAATGACCCACTGATACGCCGCCGTAAAACCACGAACTACTTAGGATCTTTTGGCGGAGAGATTAAGCACAATGCCAGATGTATTTGAGAGAGGGGGGGAAAATAGTTCAATGAGTTTGCAGCATACCTCAGTTTGATCACGTACCACACATCTGAGTTATAGAAGGCGGGTATTGAACCAACGGTAGGGTTACTAAGCCTTATAACAATCGACCGGTGATAAAGTTGAATACGATCCCATTTTCATGGGACGATATCAACCAACATTAATAGAGATATTTCCACGTATCATACGTCAAATCGTGTCAAGTGCAGGTACCACTTTTGATAAATATATAAATATTTATAAAAACAACAATAATAATATAGTAAAATTTAATAAAATTTGGCCGCAAAAATAATAATTATTATTATTATTAGCACCGCGTCTTACTATACGTTCGGGTTATACGCACTTACGCTAATGTGTAATGGTAGGGTGATTGTGAGATGAAATGGAGGACCTACAGTTTAACGTGGAATCCGAACCACGGTGGAGGCCTATCATCAAAAATAATTGTATTTTATCATTTTATAAAAGACCCTTCCTGTGAGAATCGGACTGTAGAAACAGGTTGGATGAGGGAGCTAGAAGATAAAGAGGCTGATGAAGAGATAAGATTAACAGGCAGCAACAAAGAAGATAAACAGGCCGAGAGATATAGAAGACAACCAACATTTTCTCCGCCAGTTTCCTCGCAGGTCTGTTCCGGGTGTAGTTAACACTTGTTCAGACAACCTCCCTTCATGTCTGGGTGACTCAGACTAGTTCGTACTTCAGGTGCGTGGTTCAACTTCAACTAATCATATAATAATACAAAGGACTTTACTATGGATCTATGAGTCTCTCTGTTACACACATCAGTTTCGACCTTGGATACGTTAAGGTTTTGTCACGGAAGAAAAATAGCCGGAAGATCAAAAGGGCACATTTAACTCAACCTTTTGGTATTTCATCTCTCTGTTCAAAAAACAGTGTCAAATGTAGCGCCTGAATTTAACGAAGTCTGGCAGGGACATTATTTTAACCTGGATCAAACGACGTATAGATACATGTTTTTTTTAAATTATTATCACGATACTGACGTCTTAAATTGCGTGAACAGAGGTTATTCTTTAAATATAGTATTTCTTTTTATTCTGTATAACTTGATCACCAAGAAAATGTATCAACTTCAAATCCAAGGAGAAACAATAGAGGATATTTCGACTTGAAATCCAAAAATAATACAAAAAGCGTGTTGAATGAAGTAAATTATGTCACGGGTTGATTTCCAAATTCTGGGAGCAGGCAAAGTGATAGACAACAAAGTGGTCGACACGAGAGGACAAAGTGGTAGACAACAAACTGCTCGACAAGCTATAACAACATATTTGGAAGGCTGGGTGGGTCAAGTGGCCGACACGACTTGGACCAACTGCTAGACAAGCTCAAGTATAGGAGTACAAAGTG
>CABEEJ010009967.1:4750-16143 GCA_901482245.1 Timema douglasi
CCCCCCCCACTGCACTAGTTTCTGTGCAGGCCTTGTCAGGGTCAAACAGCGACTGCTTTCTTTCAAATGAACTGATTTTATTTCTGTTGTTTTAGTTCTGTTTTTTTTGTGCACATTAATGAGTTATGGAGAAACGTTTGTGTTAATTTTTTTTAAACTAGACTACCATAATATCACAAAATACCTAGTATCACATTGTATAATATATATTTTTTGCAAGTCTCACAGTAGCACTTTATCTAACAGTACGTCATTTGTCATTAGGCATTCATAATATAGTTTAATTTGCTGTGTTCACTATAAAATCTTCCTCTTTAAAAACCTTCTCCCTCTTTGAGGAAAACCACTTTTCAGGTTTTGAGGTTTTTATTATATTTGGAAGAAGATACCGGAAAGATGGAGAGAAAAGTATGAAAAGAAATGAACACAATACGACTTTTAAGATAAAAAAGACAGTTCACACTTTACATTGCTGCCACTGGACCAAGAAGTAATGGCTGTGGCTTGAAGAAAATTGATTGTTATTACCTAATCACCTAGGTCGGGGGATTGGATGGTAACAATAGTTTTTCTTCAAGCCACAGCCATTACTTCTTGGTCCAGTGGCAGCAATGTAAAGTGTGAACTGTCTTTTTTTATCTTAAAAGCCATATTGTGTTCATCCCCTTTTATATGTTCTATCAACCTTTCTGGTACCTTCTTCCAAATATAACAAAACCTTTGTACACAAGTCCTCACACAATATTATATACATGTTTGCCAAAAAAGAGTGTTATCTATATGGGAATAGCTATAGTATTTTGAGACATGGATAATGCAGGAATATATTTGTATGTGTTATAAACAACCCCTTTATCGTGTCTCTTTGGAGCAAAGAATTACCTTCAAACGTACAAAAGAATATATACATTTGTGGAGTAAAATTGTTCTTGAAAATCTTGAAGTGTTTGGTTTACTTATCTATCTTATGAAGCTACATGTGGCAGTAAAAGCCTAAATATAATAATGGTTTTTATTAATCTGGTGATGTTAACCAAAGATCATGTACAATATATGACAGTTATTGAAAATATACATATATAACCATTACAACAAAAATATGTTATGTCCTTAAGGATATTTGAGATTTAGGATTCAAGAAAATTTCGATTTGAGACTCAGATCCTTAAAAAGAAAAGGTTATTTTCAATTTTTCGAGTTAAATTTGTTTTAGAGCTCTGATATTGCTTATTTGTGGTTCAAAATCAACCTAATTATAGGATGAACTTAGCCAGGCGCCAGACTAATAATTTAACAATTAATTTATGAGTATTATAATGAATGGATGATAAAGAATGTTAACATTTATTTACTACTTGTATTTTCTATTTATCTATCATATTTATATTTTCTCTTAGGTTCATAATTTTTTTTTCAAGTTTCTGATTCAGGATTCAAAGATAAATTATAGATTCAGATTTGTAAAATAGTGGATTCGACCCAACTCTAACTAGTACATATTTAATAATAATACTACACAAAGGTAAAACACTTCTTTATTTTGATATTGAAGTGTTTGTTTACACTTATGCTGGGGTATTAGGAACTTGAACGTTCATAGCCGCACTTACGAAAGTATGCCATCCATCCCTTATCTCTATCTTCAGCTAGTTCTATCCAGTCCATCTCATTACATTATATCCCTATCTTCAGCTAGTTCTATCCAGTCCACTTAATTACACCCTATCTCTTTCAGGTCCATTCTAATGTTAGCCTTTCACATGCCTTTAGGTCTTTCCAATGGTCTCTTCCCATTGGGCTTGCCATTCACTACCCTGAATACAGTTCTGGACTATGCCATTCGCGCCGCATGTCCTGCTCACCGCAATCTATTAGACTTGACTATCCTAACAATGTCTTGTAATGAGTAGAGGATATATAACTCATCATTATGTAACCTCTTTCACTTCCCAGTAGCCTCATACCATTTTGGAGCAAATATCTTCTTAACCACCTTGATTTCAAAAACCCTAGATTTTTTTTTGTCATGAAAGGTAAAAGATCCATAGAGAACCTGCACAATTATTGTTTTGTATATTCTGAGTTTTTATATACCTTGAAAGCAGGTGAGATTTCAACAACTTAATGACCGGGTAATAGCATGCATTTCCCGGCTGTAGTTACTTCTAATTTTATTGTTATTGGCAGTTAAAAAAAATTGTTCTTAAATATTTAAACTCATTTAACCCTGTCAAATGATATGTTTTTCGAAGTAATCTCCAACTTATCAAACCCCATTTGTGTTATCTGAATAATTACTGAACTATCATGTTGTATTCCAATTTTTCCCCTGATATTTGCTGAATGGTAAAAATCTGATCCATTGTTGATCTATTTCGTCAAGATCTATAATGGTGATCTTCGATTATTTCCTAAGCATTAAATTTATGTCAGATATAATTTTATAGCATCTTGGTAGTAGTGAGATACCAATATAGTTATTAAAATCTGTTTTATCTCTTTTTTTGAAAATGGGTTTTATAATAACTTTCTTCCATTTTTGTAGTAATACCTCATGGCTCCATATGGAACACATCAGTTTATTTATATGTGTTTCATTTTCTACCATTTTATCATTTTTATTCAATGGAATTACAACATGCTTAATGCATTTCATATATATTAATGTAAAATTTCATAATACTGAGTTGGAGAAAAAAGTTAGTGACTTTTTGACCACAACATTCCTTCGTCGATCATATAATGCATATAAATGCATGATTCACTTACACACAATATTAAACCTTAACTAGATAGTGAACGTTAACCTTGTCCTTGGTATCAAGGTAAAAACAATCGGGCGGCTAGCACAATGCATCATGGGTAGTGGGGTGGCTCAACATTCAATGCATTCACATTGTTACGATTCGCAGGAAATTCAAACTTAAATATTTCCATGACTCTATGACCAAAATATTGAAAATTCGTGACTTTTCAAGAACTTTTGTGATCTTTTTCGTGACACAGTAGACACCTTGTAGTAGACCACATAGCAAGGCTAGCATCATTGTTTATGAAATAAGAGTCTGTCATTGTACCCCACAACCGGGTCTGAAACCCTCTATACCTACATACAAGATAATCATGAAAAACTCACATGAAAAGTGCTAAGCCAGTGTTTAATCTAATATTGTTTGATAGATCCACCAAACAGAGTTGAAATATAACATTGTGTTGTCTACTTCAATATGACATTTTATGTTTTGAAAGATAGAAGAAAGGAAGGTGTCATCATTTATTTTTTTTGGTTTCTCAATGTGGGCTTTCTCTCTTATGACCAATCATTAGAATACATTTTCATGTTTTATTCAGTTTCTAGGTTTCTAAGTTAAAACACTTTAAAGAAACTATAATGGTCATATAATGAGAAATGGTGTCCCTATTGCAAAACACAATTAATATACTACTATGATAAGAAGACCCATAATAACATGCAGACATCTTAAAACAAAAATCAATATTCTTTTTTAAATAAAAACTGGCATCCCCATGTAAATAAAATGAATTGTGGTACTGTCCAGTTTCAACTTAAGCTTTAGAGACCCACATGTCACAAGAATATCCAGTAAAACAAAACTTTACATAGCTTTTGGTTATTTTGATTTACAAATAGAAATATTAAATTTTACTTAGCTAAGATATTCTTAACAATCATACTCCTGGACTTAATAAAAAGAAACCCATTTATTTCTTTGAGAGCCATTAGTTTTGGTAGAATACCTTGTTCACACCATGAATAACTCTAGGCTGTATGCTCGTGCAGATGACCCAATAATAAGCAAATAAAGTGCACATTACTTCTTACTCTCCCTTCTCTTTCTTGCATACAAACTTATAGATCAGTGTTTCTCAAAGAATGCTCCTCAGTGGCCTATCTAGTGGTTTGCAGGACCCCAGGAAATTTAGTAATAATCGTGAATTAAATCAAAGATGATCACATATAATTAGGCCTGTGTGGGAGTGAAATTTTGACTTAAGGACATTTTTGGGCGGGAAACATTATTTTCCTGCAGGCACGAAACAGGAAGCGAGTAAAAATTTGGGTCAAGAAAAGAGACCAAAACTGATCAGGTTGCATTTGGAGGTCTGAACAATATGTTTTATTTATGTAATCTTGAAGAGATAAAAAAAAAAGTAGATAAAATTTGTAAATTAATTTATTTTTAAATTGCAGCTTTAAAAAAATTAAAAACCTAGGTCTAATAAACTAATATTGGTATTATTATTATTGTGTTTTGTCTTACGACAGGCCCATCAGTGAACTTAGACTGCCAATGCACCCTCCTCTGCCTCATCCTTGAGCTCCCAGAACTTTATTCTTTCCTACAAGTTATCTAATATTTGAATCATCCTCCTTCCTAAGCTCCTCTTTCTTTCAAACTTTTCTTACATGACATTGAGGTAAAAATAAATTCTAAATATAGATTTTATTATATTTGGAAGAAGGTACAGGAAAGGTGGATAGAAACATATAAAAGGGGGACAAACACAATATGGCATTTACAATGAAAAGAAGAACACAGTTCACACTTTACACTGCTGCCAATGGACAAAGAGGTAATGGATGTCTCTTAAAGAAAATTGATCGTCACCGCCCAATCCCCCGACCTAGGTTTCATTCTATCGGAACTCATCAGGGAGGAGTGTGAAACGCGCAACGCAACTTCCTAAAAGAGAAAACCAAAAAGAAAAGAGGTTTTCCTTATAGAGTTATATCATTAAATATAGATTTTAAAATTGACTAGAAAAGTTTTTAAATAAAAACGCCCTGGCTTGAATTTTAATTGATACTTATAACTTACATAATAAATTAGCAAGACATTAAGTTAATCTGAATAAATAAAAGTGAGCCATAGTCTTGTCCACAAGAATACCCAAAGCATATCTCAACTGAGCCAGCGTGTCTAGTTTCCTCTTATGGTTTGGTTAACCCTGTGAGTGCCAAAATAAATGACAAAAAAATGTGCTAAAAGTGCCAAAATATTTTGCTGGAAAATAAAGGATTTTATTTAAATTTTGATAACTTATTAGTCTTTGAAATTCTTGCACTCAAATTTTTACATAAACTAGCTAACATGCTTGCCAATCGGATGATATAGATATATATATACTTTTTTAATTTTTAGATATAATAAAAAAACTATCCAAGATTTTTACTGTTTTATTTGACATTCGTTTTTAAGCATTGAAAATTTAAATAGCTTCAAATAGAATAAATCACTGAAAATAACATAAAAAACTGAATAAATAACAAAATTTACACAAAAAAACTAACTTTAGATTTTAGGCTAAAATTGGGTTATACATAGTAGCTGTTTCAGTGACCATCAAATTCTTTAGCAGGGTTATATTAAAATAAAGTCTAAAATAAGTAATCAGAAGGGGAATTCAAACCTGGTACTTTTGTATAAATATGAAGAGGTTGGAGTGGATTATTTTGATCATCAATATTTATTTCATTCTAATAGGAATTACTAATATTCACATTCGTGTTATCAATGTCAGCTGCCAGTCCTACTTGTTCCGATATTTCACTTTCACTAGAATATAATTCCTGTTCAGTTACATTATTTACAAATTTAGAATCACTGCTTTCAGAATCACTAACAAATTAATCACTCTCACTTGAGCTATCAAATATTGTAAGTATTTCTGTGTCTTGAATCACAGCTTTCCTGTTAGTATCCATGTTTACAAACAGGGCCAAAGATAAAACTCATAATGTTAGAAAATAATTTTCATATTAGATATATCGAAACTCTTTTTTTTTAAGTGCAAAGACAAATAAAAGTAGTTTGAACATATAAGAACGCAGTGGAAATAAAATATACCCTATCTGTTGACTCAATACTGAACTAAGAGCTCAAAAACATGGGATTGCTGTGAGCGATGTTGGCACTCAAAGGGTTAATAAACCTCTCACAAAAAGCACTTTTGGACTTCAAAATACTAGTTTACCCAATTATTATCTAAGATACAAAAGAAAATAGATGCTATTCCAAATAATAACATTAACGTAATATATATGTTTTGATGCAAAATAAGTATGAATATATATTTTGTGCACAATATGATACTTAAAAGCCCCTTTGACGCACCCCAAACTGCCTCCCAATCAGATCCATAACAAACCGAAGGTGGGATCCCTCTAGTGGAAGCAATAAGTACTACAAGCTGGGTGGAGTCGCCGAGACCGGCCAAACTCACCCTTGTCCATACCCACCTTAAAGATGGACTGAGTCCTGCCACCCCACTTTGTTGAATTAGTTTTAAGTAGTTTAGTGGGTATACTATCGAGTTTTTTTTTTGTAAATACAGGATTAGTTTAAGATGTAACTATGTTAGGTAACTTAAGTAAGTTAGCCATAACATTTAGTCCGTAAGTAAGATAATAAGATTATAACATTTACTTGAACTTTTAGCACTCACTTATGGTATGTATGTGTATGTGCAGAAATCGCCCCTAAATGTACAGTCAAGGTATTCCGATCTTGCATCTCAATTCAACAGTAAAGAGAAAGTATACCAGTCTACTTCAAGATATTATTGGTTTTCTCTTTATCCCTTCTTATTGGGTGTGCACCATCCTTTGGCTGCTTACCAAGAAAGGCATTGCTAGGATTTTTTTTATTGACGTACTAATACAAGTATTCCCAAACAGTGAAACATTTTGTTTTTGCCGTTTGCCATATTATTAGTTCTCAGTTAAATGATCACTATATTAATTTTCAGTTAAACACCAAAATAACTAAACAACTATTTACAGCAGCGGTAAATTGGTACTTCGACATTAAGCTTGAACGTGCTCTAAGAACTGATTTCGGGAAGTGTTCAGTGAGCAATTGATCGAGTGGATCTTGGAGCGCTCAGTAATCGGCATGCAGGCGATGTCACACACCACGAAGAAAAAAACACACATGATTACATGGTTCTGTGCATCTAGCCCCTCGAGTACGCACTATCACAAATTATACATTATCTTGGACGTATTCGTTGTTTTTGCTGTGTAAATAGGTTACAGTTATGTAAATAAAATATAGTTTAGTTAATTCAGCCAATGAAAAAAATAGGGGGTATATAAAATATAAATAACTAAAATCCAAAATTAAAATTATTTAAATAGAAAGCAAAATGGTGTGCACATGCGCGAGCCTCGGCTTGGACTGAAAGATATAGGTAATATATCTTATTAGATTGGTATACAACTTGTATTCAATTAGAACTACGTTACTTATAACCATAATATGATGTATTTTGATTTTTTTATAAATCCTTAACAAATAAAATCATACTGGCCCACCTAATATTGTTTTTTATAGTGTTTAACTTTGTTACTTGAGGAAATCGATATCTCTAATATATTTATCAAGTATTTCATAATATGGAATGAGCCTAGGTAAATACAATTGAATAGTTTATTTTGTTTAGAATGTTGTTTTGCTGTTTATTATAAAATAAAATATTTAACATAGAAATAAACAATTTGTGTTTACATGTAAGAGACTGTATTTAAATATTGTTTGAAATATGAATTATATTTTCATGATTTTTGAAAATTTAAAATATATTTATATATTTTGAATTATCGGCACGATAAAAAGCCGACTATCCTTAAGCGGTTGTGCCAATATCGGCCAATAAATTTGATCGGTTATTGGCATCGGCCCTATAATTTTTGTCTTGAACAGTCCGAAAATTGAATTTATAAAAATAATGTTTTTCCTACCTAATGTTCCACCCTACACCGCTATTCTTAGGCCTCGGTGATCCTACAGTGCACGTAAATTCCCATTTGGCGGTCCTCCATTATCAAAACTTTGAAAAACACTGATTTGTATGCTATAAAAAATGATTGAAGAGTAACTAACTAAGGTGTGTGAAGCTTCAACTATGATTAAAAAGTAAAATTCTGAATTTTATAATTACTTAACTTTGCTAATTAAAATATTTAGAGTTAAAATACAAATGCTCAACTTTTGTCATTTTATGTCATAATGTGCATTTTGTTTACCCTTAAAGGTAGCAAGGCTACCCTGCGTGACTCCGCTATGGCAAAGTTTATAAAATAGGGCCACAGTGAGATCCACCAACTTAAGATTGCCACTTTGGAGGGTAAAATGAGTGTACACCACAAGTTAATGTTTACAAGATCAAATTATAAAATAGTTAAATTACAAGTTCTGACAATAATTAATTAAAAGCTAAGGATAAAATAGATGGCTCATAGTAGCAGCATAAAATTTTTAAAATTATATTAAATACCTAAAGTTATATAGTTACAAAACAGATATTATTTCTCCCAGGCATTAAACTTTTTTTCCCCAACTTAAATTCAGCTTTGAGAATATTTTATATTATTCCATTCAACATTGCTTCAAATTTAAAAAAAAGTGAATTTTGCACATCCTATAGCCAATAATGACCAAAGTTCCCTAAATTAAGAAAATTTAACACCCAAATACTGAAATTGACATTTGTCAAACATAAGAGTTGCATATAAATACATACATGTGGAACAAGTAGTTTTTTTGAACCAAGGTATTTTAAAAGGTTCTACTGGTGGTGCCTGGCTCGTGGAGTTAAAAGTAATTTTGGGCAAGTCACAATAGGTAAAAATGTAAACTCCAACTCCGGCTTTAAGATAAAAACTTAAAATACAACAATATTTTATTATTATTTTTATTACTTTAGAGAAATTTTGTGATTTGGATTGACAAATTTTATTTATATATACATTCACACTGCCAAAGAAGATTCCCATGAAATGATCTGTATTGGAAAATTTTTTACTGCAGTCAATATGTTATTACTAATTAATAAACATTAGCCATTTATGAAGGAGTTGGAGTTGTAGAATAGAAAAATAGAGGAATCAAAGTCAAAGGCTTGGCTTACCGACGCCACAGCCCTGGATGTAACAACAATAGTAGCTCTATATTTGCATTGAAAAAATTCAACCCTTTAGAGATCTCAAAACACAATCAAAAGTATGAAATACTGATTTGTACATTCCAAAATAGAAAACTATCATGCTGATGTTTAAGGTATAGCTTTTTCAGGGAGCATATCCAGAGAAAGTAAGAAGCTTGTAAGGTTTAAAACTATTTACATTTGTGTGTTTGACTAGCCTTTCCTTTACATGGCAACAGTATGGGCTTAATTAAAATCTAGTAATATGTCTAAATATTCAACGACATATCTGTTTATGGTGGGATCATAATTTTCATCTAGTTGCCTAATGTTTACGGTGGTTGGATAGGAAATACTTGTGTGATTTTTCCAATTCCTTTAGTACGACCTTCCCTGAAAAGAAGCCTCATGCCTTCTTTGACATATTCTGGGTGCCGTACGAAGCGAAAGAGCGCTGATGCTTGATCATTGGTGTGAATGCCTCCTGTGGCCATTATTCCCTCTATCACAGCTGTCTGGCGAATATTACCAATGTGTACTGTTGTCTGGAAACCTGGGTATATTGCTGTGGTGTGGTAGAGAACACATATTGTTGCCTAAAGGAAGGGGAAAAAAGTAAACTAATTTTAGGTACACGCACATATAATACATAGCACTTGTGAAAATAAACTAATACAAGGCTCCATCTGTTTTAACACTTTTTAAATTTTTGAGATATAAAGTGGTTGTTTCAGTTAGAACATGACATTTTCAATATACCTATCTTCAAATAATGTATTATTTAAAACCAAATAAGGTGGATTGATTAGGCTGGATGTAATGCATAAATAGTAATGAATAATGCATAGGTTACAGTACACAATTAATAGTAAAAAGATCATCAGTGATAATGAAATGTGGTAAATAACATATAGCACAAATTGATTGTGTTTTATTTCTAAAAATTGGCCTAAGCTCTTTGCTCTTTTAACGCTTTTAGTGCCACGCCTATTCCATAATTCGCGCGTGAATAGTGCCAGTGGCCTGTTAGGTTTTGTGCGCAAAGAATGCCACAGCTATTTTCTCGTTTTTGTAAGGGTTTGCAAGAAAATTAGCTGAACCTTTATTTATGAAGCGATTATTTTGATTTCTCTATTAATTTAATCCATATTTACTGTTATTTAATAATAATAATAATAAATTAATACAATTAAACTTATTTAATTTTGTCAAAACTAATGCTACCACACACACACACGCACGCACACACACACTTCAATATTATTTTGTTGTCGTGCGTTTAGTTTTATATAAGAATATGAAGTTTTGAATATATATATGATTATAAATTTTTATTTGACATCCTACATTAGATATTTTTGGGCCTTTATTGCTTACCTTAGAGCAAGATTTATTAAATTGCTTACCTAATGAATAAATAATTAGGCCTAAACATAATGAATGTGTTTTTCAAAAAACCTTTTATAATGAATAATTTTTTGTGGATTAAAGTCAATAAAGTTATTGTGTATTATTTTTTAGAATTTCCTCTTTAAATGCTAAGCTAATCTTTAGTCTGATTTGTTTTCTTTCTGTTTCTTAAAATGAAAAAGGAATATTTGGCGAAAATTTAAACTAGTGTGTAACTGTGAAAGTGATAAGAAGAACTAAAGAGAGAAGTTTATTTGTTTCTATAAAAGCCTTGCCTAATTATTATTTCAAATTGGCTTCCTCCCCAAACACTTTATTTTCATTTTATATAGTCACTCATTTCATATAGTATGTGCATTTATGTTTAATTATTGTTATTTTGTGTTGTTTTCTGCACCATAAATAAAATTCATTTTATAAAAGTCTAAAACAATTAAATTGGATGTTGTGATAGTAATTTAATCCGTTAGATATGTTAATCACATTGTGGTGCCTCACTGTTCAGTCAGCCCTTGTATCTTTCCTCCGCACTTGCACAGCCCGCACCACCCAGCCCCTCTACTGCCTGGACCGCTCCACAGTCCATGTTTTCTAAGCTGTCCGTGACGAGTTCCCCACTGTACTCAGCACCCATGAGAACTCCTCTTTCTATTGGCTCGCTTGGCGGCCACTATCGCTAACGTTTTACCGCACCAACAGGAAGCTCCCTTTTCTCCCATTGGACAGGGCCAAGCAGCAGTGGAGGGTATTTAGCACAGTGGTTTCTCGATCAGAGGCCACGGATATACGAAGAATTACTCTTCTCTGAGATTCTGAACCGCCCGGTCGCAAATCGAGCTGCCTTTCTTAAGGTAACCTAAAAGAGCAGATTGTTGAGCGACAGTTTGTGGATCAGCTCTTCGCGCGTTTTTCAACGCGGGGGAGTTCATTTAGCGTCTGTCTACACCATCCGGGGAACCCTCACAAAACACTAGACTAAAACTCGGGACAGACTGCCGGAGCTAATTTCTGTGGGGATACCTAACGGTGCCAAC
>CABEEJ010009969.1:0-16120 GCA_901482245.1 Timema douglasi
AGTCTAATTAGTTTTAAAACAACTACTTAAGTGGCCGAATTGTCTAAGACGTCACTCTAGTGTTAGACTTACCTGCTGAAACCAGTTTTATTGGAATTTGAGCTCTTAGGGTGGTTTTCATCTAAATAGTTTCCCTCTAAATGATTTCCCAATCTCCTTCCAAGAAAATGTGGGTAGATTACTCTAAAATTATTCCTTGCCCATTAGAATAATTATCACACATGCATATAAACTGAATAGAAATTAAAACATGGCGTAAGAAATACCTACGTATAAAAATATATTTCTCGTATAAAAAATTGTTCTGAAAATATTATAAAACATTAATAAATTAATACGATTTACACCCATCTTAGGATGCGGCTTGGGGCTGTAGTCATTAAGTGCATTGACTAATAGATACAAGCTTATAAAAATAGTGAGAATGCAACTACCCGCCTCTAGTATATAAATACAAATTAACTGGCTTAGCATTTTAAAAATATCTAAAGATGCAGTTGCGTGTCTCCTAGTATTTTACTTCTTTTTCCAGAGTTCAACTTCAAGTTAGATTGTGACTACCACAGGAACACACCTAATCACGCCGTTTCCTTACTGGGTAGACAAGAAACTGTATGTACAGTACTTGAAAAAAACAACTCCGTACTTATCAATCCTCATTAACTTTCTCCACACTCCCCCATTCGTTGCAATCACCCATCGTTTCAACATCCATATACAGTTATAAACGCTCCTCTATTCCTAAAATTCTTTGTTTTTCTATTGTCTATAGATTCGTCTACAACATTTTACCACGTCTATATAGCCCCCCCCCCTTCCTCTAGATACGCAAACTCTTACATTATAGATGGTGTAATTTAATTGGTGTCAATTCTTTAGGTACGTATTCCCATCGACGAAGCAGTAACAACATTTAATATTATCATGGGTCTAGAAATACTTAATTTTAGCGTTATTAAAACTTTTCCTTAAAGGTAGATTAGTCATGGAGTCACCAATGAATGGCTTGCTTAGTCAACAGGTTTGAGCCCGGTGATTTTTTTAAATCTATAATTTAAGATGTGGCTAGCAAAATTAATTTAGCAAACATACCAAACAAAAAGAATTTTTATTTTCAAAATATTCTAAAGGTCTCAATTTGAAATTAGAAGCAGTGTACACACATTTGCATTGAAGGAGAATGGAAAACACTCCCTAAATATACCCGACACAATAAAATAAGTTATAATATATTCTTTAAATTGAATACAATGGCGTGGATATATCTAGCCTACTCTGAATATTAGTTAAACTGATATTGTCCATTTAAAACACTTACAGAGCCTACATATCTATTATTTATAACAGGAGGGAAGTAAGGCTGAATAAATTAGATTAAATAAGGGAAATGTATACCAATTTTTCATAGTTTGAATTGGTAAACGAATTATGTAAATTTACCCAAAAATAACTTGCGGTGGGGGCAAACCACCAAACTTACTATAACTATTATCAAAATCTCTTTGTAAAATGGAAATTGGACGTAATTATCTGGTGATCTAGACACATATTATAAGAAGTTGACATTTTTTAATTACTAATATTTACCTCAATCAGCTTACTACCAATTTATGTAATACGCTTATTATTAGTGGATAAGGAATTGGAAAGATGGAATTTAGAGGAAATAAACACGCATTTGCGTAGTGTGAGAGTGGAATCTAACCCCTACTTCACCCACTCGAGATTCGAAGGAAACCATTTGTTCAGTGGACAGACACGCTAACAACTAAATTAAACTAAGGTGTAAGATTAATGGTATCCTGGGGCTGTTTAACATTTCAACAGAAAACTTATGGCCCTAAGTATTAATAAGAATTGTTTGACGCTAAAGTTATCTTACAAATAACTCGGACAGATGTTAGCAAATAAATCCTACCTAAGGGTTTCTGCAGCAACACACGAATTACAGACACAACAGTGTTGAGGGAGAGGGAGAAATCACCCTAATATTTTCCCTGGATCTAGCTACTCATGCTGTATAAGAGTAGGTTTGTAGAAATGGTGTTCGTTACTGATTGTAATTCGGAAAGATGTTTGTTTGTGTTCTGGGAATACATAAATGACAAATAACGGACATGTAGAAGTAAAATTACTTTTACTTTTTTTTTTTCAAAAGTAGTAATAGGATTGTACTGTAAGGCGCCTCGCCCACATCGCCACTGCTCTGAATCTTTAGTGAAGGAATTCCTAATTTATACACAATCTGGCCTGCTTCAGTGGTCGAATGGTCTAATGCGTAACGTGTGGACGAAGGAAGAGGGGGATATCTTAGTTCGAACCTGTTTGTATGCCATGAGAATAGTTTTTTTCCAATCACATATAACTAAAACATATATAATTAAACCTTAATGATTTATTACTAGATCAAATTCATATCAGGTTGATTGGTAAAAAAATATATTCATTCAAACTATTAATGCCAACAATGTACAATTATTTAATCATACAGAGACATGGTATTTAATCTAATATTTGATAATTTAAAGATTCATAAAGTCAATTATTCAAACAATTATTAGATAATTAAAACGGTATTATTTTTAGAGTTAGTTCGTTTCAATTAATTATTTGTGTGCAAAGTCTTATTTGACATAGTTGAATGATAAAGTAAAATATACTATTAATAGCTAAGATGTGTAACGCACAAAAGGGTCATGAAATTTGTAACAAATTTATATTTAAAAACTTGTAAATAATGGTGGTTGTGAAAATATACATATATGCATTCTTATAAACAAATTAAAGTAATAAAAAGATAAGATTATCATATTTATAAATATATTACGACCAAGTCTAACAAAAAGGAAAACGGATTAAACACTGGTTGTTGATGTGTATGTGCACATTTTATACGTATTGATTCAATATCCCTCCACGTAAATGTGAGTAAACATTCTCTAAATTCATCTTACTCATCCCTAATACATTAGTATAATAGGTACATCAGCGTATAGCCCTATCTGATAGTAAGACGTGGTGATAGATATAGTATAAACAATATGGGACAGCTATAGGAGAAATATCATATTTATCAAATAGGTCAAGTTTTGTGGTCTGCAACGGCTAACAATGGCTTTAACAGGGAGACCAAAAATTAAGAAAGGCATATTGGAGTCACATTTATATTTATTAATTATTATCATAGTAATATAACTACCAAAGATTAGTCCTCTTATTTTAAGATACCCATTATTTATGTCAGAATGTGAATACACAAAGAGGGAATTTATCCATGCGCCAAGGAAGAATACTGAAAGTAATCTTTTCTTTGGGCCTCCACCCACAACTAGCAACGGGCCAGCTCAGCAGCATCGTGTTTGCAGCATATCTTCAGAAGACAGTGATCCTCCATCACTATTGCCACCCTCACTGTGCTCTTACGTACGCAAACTCTCACGGTGCAGCACTTCCCACTTATCACCACCATCACCTTGCACCCCCTTCAGTATCAGGCTGAGTATATTTTCCATAAAATATTCCCTAAGAGTTCCAGCGCAACATTCAGACAACCAAGACACTATCCTAGCTCTACACTCCTCTGGCAACCACCGAATGCATTCACGTTTCCCCAACACCCGAACACAACCAAGCTATTGGACCGTTTACAAAACACCCCGGATTAATAGCCTTGTGTGTGTCGTCAGACCAAGGCCATGTGGGTGATATTATATTCGGTATGGTATGTAATATTTGTTGAAAATATTTAATTGAATCCTAAGTCATAGGTTTTTAAAATTCATGTCACGAACCCACTAGTGTTTGCACTCAAACTTTAAAATCTGAACGATTTAAATTAAGATGTGTTTTAATAAACCAATACTTAAATTTATTGATGGTTAGTAAGATTATATTTTAGTGAATTTATTAAATAATACAAATAAGAATATTGATAGTCCCTGCGGTATTACAAAAACCTAATTTTAGACCGTTATCAAATTTTATAAAAATATATTAAAGGTGTGAAGGAAATAAAAAACCAATTCATTTATAATGTATTCATGAAGATGGCGGAGTATTACGAATTATTTCTCTACATTGCATTCTCTGACGGCAGTTACTATAACAACTATGCGGATATATCTTCAACTAAACTATTATTTGTTCTCCATGACTCCACTACTGAACTTTCTGCACCACCATTTTATTCATATATAATATTTCTAATATATTTTATACCTACCTGTACTCGAACCACGATATTTCCTTCCAATGTTAATCTACATTTGACTCGAACAATATATACTTAGGAAACTGAACTTAGCTGCAATCTAGCAGTATGTTGAGAAACTACCTAGAGTACTACTTCAGAGGTGCTAAATTTGAATGAATGAAAGACTTGGTGTTCGTATTTTATCTTTGAGGTAATCTCTTTAATGAGTTTTACTTTAGTTGTTATTTCCTTTCTTAATTTTTAGTTTTAAACTCTGTTATAATCCCAAGAATAGTTGTTTTCCCTGGTTCCAAGAGTAGTGAATCATTCCCCTATGTATGTTTTCACTGTTTTGCAATTTCTATGTATTTCTTTGTTTGTCTACCTTGACATGTATTGTGTTGAAAATAAATAAATAGAACTCTCAAAAAGGACACGCCGGTTTTGCATGGAATAAATATTAGTTCAATTACTAATAGTTAGTTTTATAAGATATAGTTACTGTTATATCAATTAGCACTGACTTGAATTAAGGCCAGGAATTTTTTCTTTATTCCAGACAAGAGTAATTCAAGAGAAGCGTAAGCAACATTTTTTTAAAGATCTAACTAAGTGAGTGCTACAGCAATAGTCAAGAAATGGTATATGTGTTTTTTTTTGTCTCGTCACCTCAAAACTACAGGGAAATGAGTAGGCTCGTTCATTTTTTAAACTAACTATTCAGGACTGTTAATTTGCTTGTTACTACCTATTAAAATATGTTAATTATTTACCTAGATGCTGTTGTGCCACAGCGTTCACTGTTTTGAGTGATATATTATCTTGGTACCAAATAGGTAAGACATTTTTATTCACAATTTCCACAATTAAATTATATATGCGCATTGATTATTTGAGTCTCTTTTTTTACAGTTCCTAGTACTTACTATAAGACAGTTTTCCTATTTCATTAAAAAAACTAACAAACAAAAATAAATATTTTTTTCTTATGATCGTTCTATTTGACAAACTTTCTTTTTACACATATGTTCAACGCTTCTGGTGAGATTGTTTTCTTCCAAGGCCATAATAAAATTACATTTATTTGTATACCATAACTTACTGGCGCCGACCCCGATATTTCACCTGTATTTAGTAAGTCACGACGAGATCCAGGATTACTCTGGATACATTTCAGAGAGTAAATTTCTCTGGTGATTATATCTTTCTCTACCGGAGCACATTAAAATCAACAAAATATCCTTCCTCTTTACATCATTGCGGATATCTTGAGAAGTTAAGAGTCTCGTTTTTGTTCATGTGCTACACCGATTGAGCGGCTCGATTGTGCTTAGGGTTTTCTTTATCTTTGTTTCTTACATGTAAAGAACAAGGGTGGAGTATTTTTTTATATCGTTACATTATTTATATTGACCTAGAATAGCAGATTTTCATTTAATTTGACGACTTCGTAATTGTCCTCCTTTAACGAGTTACAGACTTTCCTATTTACACCTATGACATAAATGTGTGGGTTATATGGTGTACCTAGGTGCTTGACACCTGATGCTCCTTTGACGAGCTATTTATACTATTGTAACTGTTTATATTCTTTATATTTAAACAATGGATGGTTTGAATAATCTCTACCTATAATTCTATGTAATTCCTATTGACTTTTGAATATTAATATACAGATTTGTTAAACTTGTAAATTATTCTCATGCTTTGTTCCTTCCAATCAACATTTCTAACTTTATGACTTTAGTAACATAATTGAAGTTGTATGTGCAATTAATTTTATAAAGCTCGATTTGGCTACTAGCCTAGGCATTGAGGAGAAATAAAAACATAAACAATTAATAATACTTTTAGAAGGGTATTTACTCCCAATCTTTAATAAAGCATATTGGAAAGAGAAAAAAAATATTTATTATTACAATCAGCAAACAATATATTAATAATAGTATAGTTCTTTTTAACACAAAAGCGGGAAGTTAAGTATTTTTAACTCTCACTTAAGTGAGGGAAGTTAAGTGCTTAAACCTTAAATAATGGTCTCTTATTCTAAAATCTAGTTTAAACTCGAGTGCATTTAAATGATACCAACCACAATATATTCTATAAACAATCTTACATTTTTAGTTTAATGTGAACTTGTAAAATTATATCAATTTCAATAAGACTTTGCGTAAGCTAACACAGCTCTACGGTTAAGGTCATTGGTATGGCAGATTGACTGGATCTAGTATTCCTTAAAAAAAAAGTAGTTATTTTAGGTATAGTAATCTTATAAAATTAGAAGTTATTTAATGATTATCGTTGTTATCTTGACCAAGCAAGTACGTTTCTATTTGTAGTTGACAACTGCCACATTAACAAATTGAAAGGCGTATCCAAATACACTCGGTTCCTCCCAAACATATTTATCAACTTATTTATGTTAGATAATTCATCAGAACTATACTCATTTGATTTTTTATTATACATGTAGAGTGCGCTGTCGGTGATTCCCTTCACATTCTTAAGAGCCGGTAACGTGTCTAGAGAATAAGCCGCGGTAAGTAATCGGACAGTGAATGCAACTGTCTGAGTCACATTGTTGCGAGTTAGAGTGTCTTTCATTTGGGTGACTAGTTTTGCGTTGTAACCTATTTCAGACCCTATTTTTTGACCTTTATGTAACATTCCTATGGAGAGTGTGGCCTTGGGGAAATTATGTGTGCACAGGGAGATGAACTGGTCTATTTCTTTATCACTCATATTGACCGTTTCTGCATTCAGCCACAGCGGGAACTTCATCTGAAAACAAGATAAATACATTAATCTTTTAAGATTGTTTTGAAGTGTTTCTTTTATTTTACTAATGTGTATTTTCTTGCTAAATATTATTTATAATATCTTACATACATATAATTTAATCTTGGAAAGCAAGTTTGTTGTTTTTCTCTCTCTCTATTTTTGCAGGAGACGCACCATTGGCCACGTCACACATTGGCTTTAAGCTCGCAATATACTGGATTTCTGAGGATGAGGTTGAGGTTTGAATCTTGAACAAGGTGCACTAGAGGTTGGTTTTCAATATGAGATTACTAGATTAAATTTTAATATTTTATAGTTAACAAATAAAAGTACCAACTACTTAAATGTCTATAGTGGTTGTCTTCAAACATTTTGATTTGCATACACCACTCCCCCTTCCCAAATGTGTTGCTGTATAACTCAAGCTATACATATTCTATGTTCTATGTTCAAAATAAATAAAGCTACATTAAAAATAGTATTAAATAATAACTATTAATTGAAATATATATATATATATATATGTTTAATGTTTTTTATGTTTTTGTGTACACCTGTGTTTAACTTATATTGCTATAACTTGTTTAACATGTAGTTTTTAAAATGTCAATCAAAACAATTTTTCTTGAACAACTATTTTTCAAATATGATTATATGTATGTATTTAATTATGATTATATGTATAACATATATTACATATTTTCTCTTTTATAATGTATGTGATATATATATATATATCTATATATATATATTTTTGCTTATTTTAAATGTAAATTTTAGTTTAGTTTACTCAATATCGCTAGTAAATATGGTGATATCAGTAAAAATATATCAATTAATTTTTAAGGGCATTAGAGAGAAGTGTACAGTGCTTAATTTTTAAATTTGATGTCGTAGTTTATCTCGAAACTTGCGAAGAAAACTCAAAGTCAGTCTTTGCTACCTAATATTAATTTTTAAATTATTCACTTAGTGCATCTATGTACAGTCAAAGGTGTGGAAAATTATCAAAATGTAGGGTCTGTGTGTCTCTCTGTCATGACTAGGGATTGCAATCCCTAGCAAAGTGGAATCCGGCAATCCAGTGGGATCCAGCATAAATTTAGAAACTGCGGGATCCCTCAACAGCCTGTGGATCCGCAAGCATCAAATCGCGCAAATTCACTTCGCAGCGTGTTGCGCGACGTGAGTTGACACGACGTTACCATTCAGTCGTTTGTTTTGCAATTTGCATTGCACGCACACACATACATACATAGCACGCTCCGTGCCGGCCACCGCCACGCCAAGCCAAGCCAGCCAGTTATCATTTGACTCGGCACTTGTCAACAAACTTTTGATTTTGTTTTGAAGTCGATCCGCAACACAAAGTAAGTATAATTCTTGTTTACTTGTCCTCGAATTACTGTTTTTACTCTTATTTCGAGGGAATTTTATTGTGTTATAGTATTTTTTTTAAAATAATGACTCTTTAATAAGTATCTAGATAAATAAATCACGTTAACTGATTCGAGTATTATTTATTTTTATTTTCAATTGTCAACTATTTGTACTAGCTTCTAGGTATTCACAGGGTAAAGCATTATTGATTTACTACTACTATTAAAGGAAATCTCTTTAAGACCGGCGCAGGCGGATATTGGTGCGGAAAATGAAAAAAGCTTATGGCATTATTTCAAAAGTTTGAAGGTGGATGGAATGGAAAATTTATTATATGTTCTAATTTATTGAAAATTATCCAACGTTCTACCACGGGCTTGAAAACCCATTTGAAAAATAACATTGTATTATAATAGGTCAATCACGTCAACAAAACACAGGGCTATTACCTAAAGCATCCGCCTCATCACAAAATATTGTTGAGGAAGAAATCCCTAACAAGAAGAGTAGAAAGACCATTGCCGGCTATTTCATAAAGGAAAAATTTTAAGGAAGAATTTGTTTCTAGAATGATTTGTAAGGATGGTTTTAGTATGAACTCATTTTGTACGTCAACAGATTTAAGATATTTATTTATGAAGAGTTAATTTCAACATACGAACTCTCCCAATACAATTAGATATATAATCGTAAATTTTTCAAATACTGTTAAGTCTGACATGATTACGGAATTTTCTTAAGATACAATCACAAATATTTTTTCTGATTTTTGACGAGTGGACATCTCAGATAAAACGCCATTATTTGAGCGTAAATGTTCATCACAAAGACACCCATTTTAATCTTGGTCTGATTTGAATACATGGTTCATGTACGGCTGAATATTGCATTGGGTTGGTCAAAAAACCTTTGGCGAGTTTTGATCTTGACTTAAAAACCGATATTATTGGCATGACAGCTGACGGTGCAAGTGTTATGGTAAAAGTTGGCAAAATTGTATCTTGCTATCAGCAACTGTGTTTCAAACACGGCATTCAGTTGGCTGGGGTCTATATTTTATAATTAAAAAAAAGTTATAGAGTTGTAGAACTTACAGAAAATACATCGACTGATTTGGATATAGATGATGACAATGACGAAGATATGGAAGAAATAAATGATTAACAAGGTTTGGCAGTAAACATCGATATACAATCCGCTGAAGTGATTCTCGACTACAGTGATGTTATTCAAAAAGTTCGAAAAGTGGTAAAGATTTTACGAGGATCACCAACTAATGATGACATGTATTTGCAAAAATATGTAAAAGAAGAGTTAGGATAAGAATTCAGCTCAATTATAGATTGCCTCACTCGCTGGAACAGCTCGCTAGATATGTTGGACAGGTTTTACAGTCTCAAAGTATGCATTGAGAAGGCTTTCATCGACATAACATCTGACATAAAATTTACGGACGAAGAATGGTACAAAATCAAAATCGTCACTGATGGCTTGCAGCCCTTTAAATTGGGTATCGAAACATTATGAAGAAAAGAGTCTACCCTAACAACTGCAGACACAACATTTCGATTTATTTTAGAGAAACTGGAGAAGCAAGACACAGTTTTAAGCAATGAACTAACCGAGGCTCTACGTCCACGAGTGAAAGAAAGACGTAGTGAAGTTACTGCTATGTTTATTTACTTGCAGCATCCAAAAAAGTATGAGCAAGAGTTGAAAATGCTCAAACCTACATTTGTAATGCCGAAAGAGAATAAGTTACGGCAAGAAATGAAAATCCTTTTATGCCAAGTCGTTAAAAATCACGCTGAAAATGTACAACCTTTAGAAGATAATAGTCAACAATCTCTGGAAAATAATTTAACTTTACAAGAGCAATTAGAAATGCAGCGAAAGCAAGACAATGAAGAATACACTTTATAAATTTTTTAAATTTTTTATTGATTCTTTACTTTAGTAAGAAAAATTAAGACAATTAGTGAGCTTAATCTTAATTCATATAATACTCTGAATTTATGAATAAAGAAGACCAATTATAAATACCTAGATAAAGATTATAAGTATTATTTATAGTTTACTAGAGTACAGAGACTACAAAATTACCAAATATTGATATTTACTATTGTTTTCGAACTTTTTATTAATAAATAAGAAGTCAAACAGTAAAATAATTAGTCAATTAGGGGCAGTAAGATATTGATGATTTTTGTAATTCTTAATAAAAATTCGATTATACCATAACCAAGAATATGTATTTAAATAAAAAAATAACCATTGCGGGATCCCGCTGGACTGAAAACAGCGCTGTATTGCAATCCCTAGTCATAACTTATGTGCATTGAGGGATATCTATATATATATATATATCACAGGCAGACGTCTTAGATTTAAAAATCAATAGATACTGTTCTGGTGCACTTTTAATAAACTCAAATCCAGAATTTTAAAATTTGGATTTGATTTTTAAAATAAATTAAGATACCGGATTAAAAACCAATCGATTTTTTTGTTGTTTGAAGAAAATAAAAGCGTTGCCAATAGTAACCACGCGATTTATTGCATTATTATCCCAGGATAAAATGGGTATTTCTGGTGAATATTTGAGAAAATCAAGAAATAAATCTTGAAAAATTGCGTTAATAAATTTATCTCAAGGAAGATAGCTCAACTAAAAATCTTAGTAATTTTATTTTGAACAAATTTGTTAGCTATATCACATATAATAAACTGTCGATGAGCTGTATAATTATATGGAGGAACAGTTATCTATCTCTTACAATTTAACAAAAATATCATACTGGTGTTTTCAACTTAACGTTTTTTCCCCACTAGATCTGAATTTTTTTTTAAATTGTCCTGGCGGTTAGATTGATAAAACAGCTACTAGCAGGATTTATATCTCATGTTACAATAAACAATACATGTAAATATAAAGTAAAAAATTTTTGTATCTTGTATTTGTAGTAATGTAAGTTTGACAATAAAGGGTCGAGAAAGTTAATTTTTTCAAGGGGAAGTGGGCTCTGCCGTAAAATATCCCTATACTTTTGACCCAAAAAAGGCATTTATATATATGGAGTATGGACCTGACCCCAATTTGACATGTATAAATGTAATTAAGTTTTGTATTTAACTGTCCCTATTGCTATTTTAAAGTGAGGTTCTTACAGGTAATTAAGTGCCAACAGTGCATATGGACAGGACTGTGAAAGTACCAGTATTGCATGTGAACAGAACTTTACAAGAACCAGGTTTGCATATAAACAGGACTGTAAATGTTCCAGGTTAGCTTGTGGAAAGAGCTATAGAAGTATCAGTATTGCATGGGGAAATTACTTTACAAGTACCAATATTACATGTGGACAGTACTGTAAAGGTGTTGGTATTGCATGTAGACATGACTGTACAAGTACTGGTATTACATGTTAACATTACTGTACAAGTACCTCTATGCATGTGGACAGAGCTGTACATATACAATTATTGTATGTTAACATTACTGTACAAGTATCCAGTATCGGATGTGTACAGGACTGAAAAAATACCAGTATTACATGTTGACATAACTCTACAATTCCAGTAATGAAATTCTTCGCCCCAAGGTTCAATTTAAATTATTGTATTGACAATGGGGATTTACCAGTGCTATGATATATTATCTAGAAGCAATGGAACATAATAATGTTACACTGAATACATATTTAGAAATATGTATGGGATATAGACGAGATGAGAAAAGCTCATGTTTTTTTTTGTGCAGTTTTTACAGCAACGATTTTGGTCTAAATAAATCAAATATTACTCTATTAAAGACGGTATAATTTCCTTCGTGTAATTATATCAAATAGTTCTTGAATATCTGTACGAGGGTGTCCTGAAATGTAATGAAAACATTTTTTTATTAATTTAAAAATTACTCATGTAATGCCGTCATGCTCATGCCAGATATTCAACAAATATTGGTATCACTAAGTATAGAAAATTAATCTCTATATTTGTACTGATGAAATATATATTAATTATTTAAACGTTTTGATATAAAAACTGCACAGTCATCTGGATTTCTCACATTGCCTGGATTCCCATTTTGATATCTGTCAATAAATCAATAATAAGTCATACTATCATACATGGTTATAAAATAAATCCAATTAAACAACAAAGTTCTTTCAAACTTGAATTATCTAGTTCAGCTTTACATGCTAGAGGCTAATTTAAAATATTTCTTAATTATTTAAATTCTCTAAACTAAAGGTCAAACCCAATTTAAAATATCACAACCATATATACTATAATGAAATTATATCTGAATTTGCCAGATTATTAGAACTTCAGAGTGTTTAAAAACATTACAAATATCCCTTTTAAACTAAACAGTTTTAAATCAATAAAATCATCGGCCAAATATACCAATAAATCAATCCGAGAGAGATACTGGTAATTCAGTTTACAATACATAATAATTGGGGATGTATACTTAATCTTGGAAATAATTCCCTGATAATTCCAGATTTTCCAGGAGATTTTGAAATTTTGCCAGGTTTAAAAAATCCAATATTTTATCCACCATACAATTATTAGTAAAATGTACATACAGTTTTCATCTTGATAAAAATTTGAAGTTAAGTTGATTAATGGTGCGAAAAATCTATTTATTACATTTAAAAGAATTTTAATTAAAAACGTCTTTCAAATACAGATATAAGAACAGAGATGATAAAATGTTTGACATAAGTTATATAAAACTTTTTTTAAATAAGCCTACACATTAAATACACCATTCCCTGATATATTCAAAAGGAAATTCCCTGAGAACCATAGGTTTTTCAAGGCGAGTAGACACCCTGTAATGCAAAGTGTATAAGGTGACTGGGAAAGATTTAAAAACAGTTTGGTGAGAGCTGCGGTGGAGGTGTGTGGGAGGAAACGTAATGAGATGAGGTGGAAGGAGACACCCTGGTTGAAGAACGGAGTGAAGGAAGCAGTGTAGGACAAGAATAAACCACTCAGAAAAAGTTTAAAGAATAGGAATAAGGAAACAGAGGCAGAATATTTCAAGAAAAAAAAAGAACGAAGTTAAAGACAGCAAGGATTTGATGAATAAATCGAAAGAATCGCTCTAACGTAGCCAAGTAAGAAACAGGAGGAGAGAGAACATTCAAGATATTAGAACGATCGATGAAAATGGAAGAACATTGAAGACAGGAAAAGAATAAAGGGAATTACGAAGGAGATATTTTGAGAAGATATTCATCCTTAATAAGGAAAGGGATGAGACTGAAACAAAATAATAGAAATAAATAGCAGAAGAGGAGAAAAGTGGTCCAACATGAAGTGAGGTGGAGGACGCATTAAAAAGGATGAAACAATGAAAATCACTGGGGGTGGTCGACCTAACTGTGGAAATGAAAATTGTAGCAATTGTAGTAGTTAGACAATATTTATACAGAGTACTGAAAGTCATTTGAAAGGAGAACAAGGTACCAGAAGACCGAAAAGGGGGAGCTATAAAATCTATTTTCAAGAAAGACAGGAATTGAGGTACAAATTATAGGAGGTCAACACTAATGTGTCATTGCACATAAATTTATGTGAATATACTGGAAAATAGAATATTAAATAAAATGAAAGGAAGGTGGAGGGAGGGACAGCATGGATTTAGGAAACAGAAATCTACACAAGACTTAACCTTTGAAAAATGAAAGCTAATGAAAAGAAGCTATGACTATACGTAATACATTGTAATGGTGTTTATGGATGTGGAGAAGGAATATAATAGAGTGAATAGAAATAATGTTTGTAAAGTGATGTAGGAGACAAAAGGGGAACGAGGATTTGCAATGATAGTGAAAAGTATTTATGAGGATAACAGGAATTGTGTTAAGATGGAGAGTTTAAGGATGGAGTGGTTCCAAATAATAAAATGGAGTAGAGCTGGTGAGTTACCTTTCATCATTACTCTCTGTAATGGTAATGGGAATGGTAATAGTCAAGAACAAAGTGGCAGGTAATATCGGGTAGGAAAGCATGTAAAAGCCACTATGTTGGTTGATAACTTGATTCTTTGCGTGGAGAAGGAAGATGAAGTGCAGGATCAAGTACAAGAATAAAATGAGGAAGTGAAAGATTTTGGAATGAAATATATTACCTATGGGAGATTGTGAAGTGATTGCGCTAACACGGAAGTTTATAAAGTTAAGTGGAGCAAAAAAGTTGGACGTAGTAAAGCTGAGAAAGATTCAGAACATAAAATAACTCGGAAACGTGATTGAGTGGTAATGTGGAAGTATAGAAGATGTAGTAATTATGAGAAGAAAGCAGGAAGATTTGTTCTATAGATGTGTAAGAGACCTGCTATGGAGAAAAAAAAGGCCTTTGATCTGTAAGAAAATGTTGTACAGGACATACTTTGTACCCATTGTCACACATGTAAAATAAACATGGACGTTGAGTGTAAGATGTAATAGTAAAGTGGAAACCATGGTAATAAAGGTTAATAGGTACATGTTAAATGTAACAAGGTGAAACAAGATTAGGAATAAAGTCATCTGGGAAATAGTAGGGGTACAAAGACTAGTTGAGATAGTGGGGAAATCAAGACTGAGATGGTATAAGAATGTAATAAAGATTAAAAAAAGAGAAGATGCCAAAGAAAATGTTTGAAATTAAGTTTATAGAAAAAAGAACTCAAGGGAATCCAATAAAGAGATATGAGTGTAACAAAAAGTGTTTAAGAGGGAGGAGAGTAACTAAATAAATTAAAGGAGGAAGAATGATGGAAGACTCGAGAAAGTTGGTGGCATTTTCCTAAACTGACCCTTCAACAGGGTGGAAACAGTTGATGATAATGAATAGCTGTTCTCTATTTTATTAAATAGTTATGTAGTATCTGAGGGCACTGAGCCCCTCTAAGATGATCAGTTAAGTCAATAATTTACAAAAATTGTTCTAGATCTTTTTGTGTCTAATTGGCAGCTAAAAGTTACACACAATCTATAAAAATTACATATTAAACTAAACTTCATATATCCAGTAGGCTACTACTGTTGAATCACATTTCGATAAACTTGTTTATTAAGATAATACATGTAAAAACATGTTTCCTTGCGTGTAAACTTACGTTTCCATTCATAGATTGTAGGACCTTGATTGATTCTATAAATACAGTCACCCGATTAAAGTTTAGTTTAACACCGAATGATTTGGCAGCTGCAACCTTGTCCAATAATTGTTGTAGAGTCATCCCTTTTACTTTATTTTTTTTTATTCCAATTCGTTTACTAACGAACATTGTAGGTATATTTATTTTAGTGTTGTCTATTTCTTGAGCCAGTGTGACGCTACCATCAATCATCATCACTTTTCCTGAAACAATCCATTTTAGTACACTAAAGTAAACAGACATTCATGCTATCACAATAAGTATTAACAATAAGAAAGTATATTTGCAAAGTTTAAAAAATTAAATTTAGCCACTGAAATAAATTCTCATAACAAAATGTCATTTTTAAAAATGGTAAATTATGATAATATATATGGTTTATGTCCGTAACTAATGATCCTTTCAATCTTGTTAGCTTTGCTAGTCATGTACATTAAATTGTGCAAATGACTTTGTTTCAAGTTTCATTTAAAAGGGTAGCCGACCAAAATTTCAGTAATATGTTGATAAAACTATACAGTTGAAAGCACACATAATGTATTTTTTTCAAACTTATTTTAAATAACATTTTGTCGTTAAGGTCTAAGGCATCACACTCACATTAG